>BCLG01001090.1:33016-53215 GCA_001602295.1 Zoysia matrella | reverse complement strand
CCCGCGCGTGGGCTAGGCTGGGGAAGGAGCAGACCGGTCCAGTGAAGGTTTGGCCCCGCGTGGAGAATTCAAATTTCTCTAATTTTGCTAAAGGTTTTAGGAATTTCCAAACTCTAAAAACAAGCTGTTAAATTCCAAAAGATCAAAGCTAAAAAACAAAAAAAAATCAAACATTTGACAAATTTAATTTTAAATTTTTGAAACTTTCCTTTTTGCTATGTTGCTCTAGTTTAGTTTTATTTTTAAAAAATTTGTAGAAGAGTCTGGAAAAGCTAGGTTCACCTAAAAAAAAATTTCTTTTTAATTTTTTTTCTTAGTTTGAAATTTTTGGATGTGATAGCAGGGGATCGCATGGAAATGTGTTACGAGTGCATTGCACCGGGTCGGAGAGGTCCTTTTCATTTCAAGACGTGATTACATACAGAGATGACCACGGAGACGAACGCACCGCCACGCAAATCCCCAGGCTCGCTGCTGTTCACTCGCGCCACGTCGGCGCCGCCCGGCCGGAATCCCGGGGGCCACGGAACCCGCCGGGCTCTCCACCCTTTGCCCAGTTGCAGGACGGAACGGGACGAGGAGTCCCAGTCATCCCGGACCGGGGCCCACCATCCGCCCTGGGCCAATGGGAGCATGACACGTCTGAGAGGATACACCGGCCGTTCCAGCGACCGACGACGTGACCGGCACCGGCCGGCCGGAACGCCGCGCTGCCGTCTGCTGTGCCGTCCCCGCCTTTCACGCGTACGTGGGCCGTGTCCAGCAGGGTGGCGCGGCGCGGCGTGGAACGGAGCGGGTTCACGTGGCCGCGTGCGTACAGGTCGACGGTGAGCGCTCCGCAGCGGCCGGCCCGCGTGCCAGTCGCCGTCGTGGACCCACGTGCGTACGCGAGCGCATCAACGGAGCACGTTGTCATCTTACCACATACGGAGTACTCCTATAGTGTTCAATGTCATCCTACATCCTACGGTTACTCTTCTATGCCGAGTCTTGATCAAGAAACTCTTTGAAAAAAACATGATTGAAATCAGTTTAGACTAGTGGACACAAGATGGCGGCTCAAACCAAATTTTTCTTTCCTTGCCTGAAAAGGGGGCATATGCTGCACCACACACCGGACACCGATCATGCAGGCCACCATCCACCACAGAACGTGCCATGTCATCGCTTACTTGTCCGTTCCTGGTAACAAAACGGGCGGGCAGCACGGTTTCTCCCGTCGCTGCCTCGTTCGCCGCCTCTGGTGATCATCTTTGTTTCGCCTGTCTCTCACTGCACCCTATCTACTACCAAATACAGCAAGTAAAAAGTGATTTTACTCCGTCTGTCTTAAAAAGATTTACCTTTTAGTTTGGTCAAACATGACTTTTACCAATGGTTTTATATATTCCTCGACTTTAATAATTTAAAATATATATTATGAAAATATTTCTCGTAATGAATATAAAAGTATAGGTGTTGTATTTTATACTAGCACCTATAATTAGTACTCTAACCTATAATATAATCATTTTTAGATAAGGTGTTTACCGCTTTTCCCTTCTCACTATCTATAATACATACTGGATAAGCTGTTTTAACAAACAGTTTTGATAAAAAAGATTGATAATACGGATAAGCTAGATAAACTATTTTCACAAACAATCTAAAGCAAAAGCTATTTTTTGAATAATTATAATCTCTACCCAACGGTGCTAAATCAGTTTAGACTAGTGGACACAAGATGGCGACTCAAACCAAATCCTTCTTTCCTCGGGTGCAAACTTTGGCCTAAAATCCCCCTTCGCCACACACCGGATATCGATTCTGCAGGCCACCATCCACCACGGACCGAGCCACGTCACCGCTTACTTGTCTGTTCCTGGTAACAAAAACGCGCGGGCGGCACGGTTTCTCCTGCTCGTTCCCCGTCTGTAACGATCATGCATCTTTGTTTTGCCCATCTCTCACTGCACCCTATCCACCAAATCCAGCAAGTAAAAGCGAGTTATATTATATAAAGAAAAGACGAATCCAATCGATGCCCGACTCTATAAAATCCTTCTCCTCATCCCCTCTTGGCCAAGCTCACAACACAAACGTTCCTCTCCTTCCTCACTCCCTGCTGCCTGGTCACCTGCACACAGCAGCAGGAAAGCGCCAACAATGGTAGGAGTGTTAACAAATTCACGCGCCATGCCGTTCATGTTCTCATGGTCTCTTGGTTAGTTACTGGTTTCACGCGCGGGAACGTACCTCATCTCATCATTGCGTTTTGTTGGTGTACGTGTGTGAACGTGGTGCAGGTTTCTGCCGGAGGCCATGGCGGGTACGGCGACGGCGACGACGGCCAGGCTGTGGACTTCCGGGGCAACCCGGCGGACAAGTCCCGGACCGGCGGTTGGCTGGGCGCCGGGCTCATCCTGGGCACGGAGCTCGCGGAGCGCGTGTGCGTGATGGGCATCTCCATGAACCTGGTGACGTACCTCGTCGGCGAGCTGCACCTCTCCAACGCCAGGTCCGCCAACATCGTGACCAACTTCATGGGCACGCTCAACCTCCTCGCGCTGCTCGGCGGCTTCCTCGCCGACGCCAACCTCGGCCGCTACCTCACCATCGCCATCTCCGCCACCGTCGCCGCCACGGTACTGCGTTAATTAACGAACCTAGCTTATATATATCTCATATCTGGAGTGGAGTCGCGTATGCACTTGTCCTCGATCGGGGTCTGAACCCTGAACGTACGGTCGCATCACCAACTGCGTGCGTGCAGGGCGTGAGCCTGCTGACGGTGGACACGACGGTTCCCGGCATGCGTCCGCCGCCGTGCGTCCACGCCCGCGGCGCCCGGTGGCACGAGTGCGTCCCCGCGAGCGGCGGTCAGCTGGCGCTGCTGTACGCGGCGCTGTACACGATCGCGGCGGGCGGCGGCGGGCTGAAGGCGAACGTGTCCGGATTCGGGTCGGACCAGTTCGACGGGCGCGACCCGCGCGAGGAGCGCGCCATGGTGTTCTTCTTCAACCGGTTCTACTTCTGCATCAGCCTGGGGTCACTGTTCGCGGTTACCGTGCTGGTGTACGTGCAGGACAACGTGGGCCGCGGGTGGGGGTACGGCGTGTCCGCCGTCGCCATGGTGGTCGCCGTCGCGGTGTTCGTAGCCGGCACGCCCAAGTACCGGTACCGCCGGCCGCAGGGGAGCCCGCTCACGGTCATCGGGAGGGTGCTCGTCGCGGCCTGGAGGAAGCGACGACTGGCGCTCCCCGCCGACGCCGCCGAGCTCAACGGCTTCGACGCGGCCACGGTGGCGTACACCGATCGGCTCAGGTAATAATAATAAACCCGCGCTGCATTCGTTCTTCTCTTTACTCTGTCACGTGCCACTGTTCGCACATGTTAGGGATATATATTTTTTTACATCTTGGTATTGTTCAGGCTCTGCCTGTCTGCTATAGTAGCATGGAGTAGAAGTAGCATTCATTGTCCTACACCACTCAACAACCACTCCAAGTTACTACAGATGCATGTGAACACAGAGTTCAGCTGACGAGCTACGCCGCCATGGCACCATAGAGGGTGAGGAAACACCGGCACTCGTCAGACGGATCGTTAGGCCAACCCCATCCTGCATGTGGTGGCTGAATGGTGCCCGCTGTCCTTGATGTCCTCATCTTTTTCAGTTCCCGTCGGTCGATCGTGTTCGAGCCCCCAGCCACATGAACTTTCCTTGGTTGGTATGAACTGGTATGCGTGTGGAGTGTAATCAGTATAGGCACGAGCTAGAGTTCGGCACGAGTCTATTACTCCTCCCGTATTAAAATAACTGTGATTTTAGATTTTTAAACTTCTCTTTTTTAACTTTCTTTATATTAAAAAAGTTTTTTAAAAAATATTTATTTTATTGTAAATTGATTTATTATTAAAAGTATTTAAAGTTGACTTGTTCATTTTTATATTTTTAAATTTTTTTAATAATATAAATAGTCAAATATCCATTTAAAAAAGTAAAAACGACAGCAGACGGAGGACGTATTAGCACAGGTTCAGAAAAGCCTATTACTAGCACGAGCGGAGCGTGCCACGTGTCTGCTCACCTTGCTGTCAGTGTCGACGAGACAGAGATAAACAAGAGAAGCCAAAACCGGTAGGCGAGATCAGTTAGCTAACGCAACACGCAAAGCTAGCTCAATCATCCCTTAATCATGACAGCGGCCACGGCTGAAACTGATAGGTCGTTCTACCACTTTACCGTGAAATTTGTTACGGTGTTTGAGAGTACCGGTTTTACCTCCTCCTGTTTCAGCTCCAGGCTAAGCGTTCGTTAACTCATTGCACTGTTGAGTGGTGCACGCGGCGCGCACAGGCTGACAGCAAGCAAGCGGTGAGTCACGCACACACCCAAAATGCACGGGACGTATCCTCTGTAGCAGTGAAGCCGAGTTATGTACAGTGCAGTAAAGCACTCTGCCCCGCCCAATACACTGTACCGCTGTGGCGTTATTTGTTCACATGACTAGGTGAAACCAAGCATCGACATCGCAATTTGATTGTGTAAATTTCATGTTAAAATTTACAGTACATTATTGCAGATGCAGGCGTGCAGCACGTACTGACATGCTTTTGTAACAACACGTACACAGGTGCCTGGACAAAGCGGCGATCGTGGAGGCCGACCTGTCCGCCGCGCCAGCGGAGAAGGAGAAGCAGGCGACGTCGACGGTGACGGAGGTGGAGGAGGTGAAGATGGTGGTGAAGCTGCTGCCCATCTGGTCCACGTGCATCCTCTTCTGGACGGTGTACTCCCAGATGACCACGTTCTCGGTGGAGCAGGCCACTCGGATGGACCGCCACCTCCGGCCCGGGGCCGCGTCCGGGTTCGTCGTCCCGGCGGGGTCCCTCTCCGTGTTCCTCTTCCTCTCGATCCTGCTCTTCACCTCGCTCAACGAGCGCCTGCTCGTGCCGCTCGCCAGCCGCCTCACGGGCCGCGCGCAGGGGCTCACCTCGCTGCAGCGCGTGGGCACGGGGCTCGTCTTCGCCGTCGCCGCCATGGTCGTCTCCGCGCTCGTCGAGAAGATGCGCCGCGACGCGTCCAACGGCCGCGGCGAGGCCATCAGCGCGTTCTGGCTCGTGCCGCAGTTCTTCCTCGTGGGCGCCGGCGAGGGGTTCGCGTACGTGGGCCAGCTCGAGTTCTTCATCCGCGAGGCGCCGGAGAGGATGAAGTCCATGAGCACGGGGCTCTTCCTCGTCACGCTGTCCGTGGGCTTCTTCCTCAGCAGCTTCCTCGTGTTCGCCGTCGACGCCGTGACGCGGGGCACGTGGATCCGGAACAACCTCGACGCCGGGAGGCTCGACCTGTTCTACTGGATGCTGGCCGTGCTCGGCGTGGTCAACTTCGCCGTGTTCCTCGTGTTCGCGACGCGGCACGTGTACAAGCCCAGCACGGTGGCGCCCGCCGGCGGCAGCAGTGAGGAGAAGGAGATGGACGACTTCGTCGCGGTCAAGGAGACCGTCGAAGGGATGGACGTGTAGCTGCCTAGCAATCGTACATACGTAGGGGATGCATGCACACGCGCAACGCGCTGAACGGTGCTTAAGTAGTACAGTACTACTCCGTATGGTGTACGTAGTATGGTTTTGGTTTCCAGGTAGTGTACGGCGTTTGTTCCTTTACTTCTTTCACTTGTCAATTTTGCTGGCTGCTCTCCTGTAAAAAAACAAAGGAGAGACAAATTGATCAATCCATTTTGTTGAAATATTTGGGCTGGTCTAATTTTCACAATTAAATTTCAAGGCACATTTCAAATGTTAAGAGGACTAAAGATTTAGTCTCACATAACATAGTTGAGTGGGATGTCAAGTAACTTAAATATGTGGGCTAGTGTTCACTAAGTACACAATGCGTATATGAGTTACACGTGTTTTCGCGTGTATATTTCGCGTGACTTGTGACTTGCGGCGTGCGCGTGCCCGTGGCAGCAAAAATCCTTAGCCCTTGTTTGGAACGCAAAAATTTCACAGAAATTTTGCAGAAATTTTACAGAAATCAGTTCAATTTCACAGAAAAAACGCAGGAAAGAGAGGAATTCCTCCGTTCCAAACGGGGCCTTATTGCACTGAGTTAATTTTGCCGTTTCAAAATTCAAATTGAGTCAATTAAAACGGTAATTAATTTTGCTGTTTTTGAGAATTGAATCGGCCCAATTAAAACGGTGAATTAAGTATAGACGTTACTAGTAACTGACATACTAATGGAGAACCGTTACTGGTCATTTATTCTCCCGCAATAAAGTTGATTCAGTGCACTGTGGCTATAAAAGGCGCTCCTCCTTCACCATAGAACTTCATCTGAGAATTCCACTGCTATCGCTGTAACTTTTCGCATTCCCATCACAAGTACCTGCGCGCACAGAACTTACAAGAGTAGACCTCTAAAACCTCGTCCTGCTGCGACACCTGCACAGGTAGACGGACGATCAAGTTTTTGGAGAGCGCATCGTCTGCGCGACTGCTCGCTCCCGTTCGTCTACTTCCTACTACTTTTCAGAAGGCCGTTCTGGGGACTGCACGGCTTCTGTTCTTCCTGTATCAACTCTGATCGACGATATCAAGCAGCTCAACATGTCGACTGTTGGGAACAGTGCCGCTAGCGCTTCAGGGTATAACCTGAATTTCCTGTGTTTTTTCTTCCTGTTCTTTTTGTTTTTGTACAGAGTAATTACGAGCATGAACACACCATTTGTGACAACATTACTCATGATTACTAATACATTTAGAATTAAAATATACCGTAAAATACCTAAATTCCTCACAATCTAAAAACTTGATATTTGTGATAGGTTTACTGTTACTAGTTTTGCTGCCGCACTTAAGCCAAATGTTTTTGACGGATCTAATTACAAATGGTGGCGTGATAGAATGGTTCTGTGGTTGACTGCTATGAACATTATTCATGTCGCAAAGGGGATGCCTGAAAAGTTTACTCCAGAGGAGAAGCAAGCTTTCATGACAGCCGATAACCTTTTTCCAGACGCTGTGATTAGTGCTCTTGCGAAAAACTTGGTTGATTTCTATCTCACAGTGACGTCTGGCAAGGAATTATAGGATGCGCTTGAGGCCAAATACGGTGTTTCTGACATTGGGAGTGAACTGTATGTCATGGAGCAGTTCTTTGACTATAAGATGGTCGATGACCGTTCTATAGTAGAACAGGCCCATGAACTTAGTCGCTAGCGAAAGAACTCGAAGGTTTCAAGTGTGAGTTACCTGACAAGTTTGTGGCCGCTGGCATTATTGCTAAGCTGCTACCTACTTAGACGGATTTTGCCACTTCTCTAAAACATAAGAGACAACAGTTCAGCGTTGCTGATCTGATTGGCTCTTTTGATGTTGAGGAGAAAGCGAGGGCAAAAGACACTCGCGGAAAAGGAGTTGTTAGGACTTCTAGTGCCAATGTGGTGCAAAAGAACAACTCGAGTAAGTCCCAGAATAAGAAGAAGAAGAACAAACAAGTGAATCTTGCAAAGACTAAGCAGACTACCACTTTTAAGAAGAAGAATAACAAGGGAAATTGTTTTGTTTGCGGTGAATCTGGTCACTTTGCCAGTGAATGTGAGAACCGCAAGTGGAAGGGCAATAAGAAATCAGCAAATATGGTTGTTAGCGAAACTGCAGGAACACCGAGGTACGGTAATATTTTACCTACAGTTCTTTCAGTTTGTCATTCACCTGATTGGTGGATTGATCGAGCACTAATATTCATGTGTGTGTGCTAATGTATCCTTGTTTTCATCTTATTAGGTCGGAGGGACCGACTCCTTGCTGATGGGAAACAGTACACATGTGCGTGTTCTTGGTGTTGGTACGGTCAATTTGAAGCTTAATTCGGAAAAGACCGTGCGCTTGAAGAACGTGCAGCATGTCCCAACCATCAAAAAGAATCTAGTCAACGGCTCTCTACTATGTAGAGATGGTTTTAAATTAGTTTTTGAATCCAATAAATGTGTACTGTCCAATAATGGGACTTTTATTGGTAAAGGTTATGAAAGCGGAGTCTTGTTCTGCTTTTCTTTGTCAGAGGAATGTAATAACATTGTGAACAATGTGGTCAATTTTGATGAGTCTAATATTTGACATTCACGACTTCGTCATATTAATTTTGGTTGTATGTCGCAGCTAGCAAATTTGAGTTTAATTTCAAATTTTACCTTAGTCAAAGGTTCTAGGTGTCATGTTTGTGTGGAATCCAAACAACCTCGCAAACCTCACAAGGTTGCAGAGGCGAGGGATTTGGCACCATTGGAACTAATTCATTCCGATTTCTGCGAAATGAATGGAGAACTGACTAGAGGGGTAAAAAGTATTTCATGACCCTTATAAATAATTGTACTAGATTCTGCTACATATACTTGTTGAAGTCAAAAGATGAGGCACTACATCATTTTAAGATCTATAAAGCTGAAGTAGAAAACCAACTTGAGAGAAAGATCAAACATGTAAGGTTCGATCGTGGTGTAGAGTACTTTTCAAATTTGTTTACTTTGTTCTGTGAGAAACACGGAATAATTCATGAGAGGACGTCTCTCTATTCACCTCAATCAAATGGGGTAGCCAAAAGAAAGAACCGTACTCTAACTGATTTGGTTAACGCCATGTTAGAGACATCGGGACTTTCCAAGAAATGGCGAGGTGAGGCTATATTGACAGCATGTCATGTCCTGAATCGTGTTCCTATAAAGAATAAAGAGATCGCAGCATTCGAGGAATAGGAAAAGAAAAGATTAAATCTCTCATACTTGCGTACTTAGGGTTGTTTGGCAAAACTGAATGTGCCAATCAATAAGAAACGCAAGTTAAGACCTAAAACTGTTGATTGTGTCTTTATTGGTTATGCTTTCCACAGCATTGGTTATAGATTTTTAATTATAAAATTTGGAGTGCCTGATATGCATGTTGGTACAATTATGGAGTCCAAAGATGCTACATTTTTAAAAAATATTTTTTCTATGCTTGAGGATTATTGTAGCTCTAGTCAAAGATTGGTTGTGATTGTTGAACCTACTGATATGATAGAACACAATGAATACACACTTGTGAAAAATCCAGAGCAAGATGATAATGAAACTCCTAAAAGGAGCAAGAGACAAAGGATTGCGAAGTCTTTTGGTGATGATTTCATTGTGTACCTTGTGGATGACACTCCTAAAACCATTGAAGAGGCATATTCATCTTCTGATGCTAACTATTCGAAGGAAGCAATCAGAAGTGAGATGGATTCTATTATGTCTAATGGAACTTGGGAGCTTGTAAGTAGGCCCTATGGGTGCAAACCCATTGGGTGTAAGTGGGTGTTCAAGAAAAAGCTTAGGCTTGATGGTATAATTGAAAAGTATAAGGCGAGACTTGTAGCTAAGGGCTATACTCAAAAAGAAGAAGAAGATTTCTTTGACACTTACTCACCTGTTGCCCGATTGATACTATTCGATTGCTACTTTCTTTGGCAACCTTTTATGGTCTTCTCGTTCATCAGATGGACGTTAAGACATCTTTCCTAAATAGAGAGTTGAAGGAGGAGATTTATATGGATTAGCCAGATGGGTCTGTAGTAGAAGGTCAAGAAAGAATAGTGTGTAAATTGTTAAAAATTTTGCATGGCCTCAAGCAAGCACCTAAGCAATGGCTTGAGAAGTTTGATAAAACTTTCACGTCTGTTGTTTTTGTTGTGAACGAAGCTAACAAGTGTGTGTACTATTGCTTTGGTGGGGGTGAAGGAGTAATATTGTGCTTGTATGTTGATGACATACTGATATTTGGGACAAGCTTTAATGTAATTAAGGAACTCAAAGAGTTTCTGTCTCAAAATTTTGAGATGAAGGATTTGAGAGAGGCTGATGTTATTCTTAATATAAAACTAAGTAAGAGAAGGTGGTGGTGGAGTTACACTTCTGTAATCTCATTATGTGGAAAATGTTTTAAGTCGCTTTGGTTATAGTGACTGTAAACCTGCTCCTACACCTTATGATGCTAGTAAGATTTTAAAGAAAAATAAAAAGATAATGAGAGATCAACTGAGATACTCTCAAATTATTGGTTCACTCATGTATTTAGCTAGCGCTACGAGGCCTGACATCTCATTTGCTGTGAGCAAACTGAGTAGGTTTGTTTCAAACCCAGGAGATGATCATTGGCATGCTCTTGAGAGAGTAATGCACTACGTAAGAGGTACGGTGAACTATGGGATTCACTATATTGAGAAACCAAGGGTTCTAGAGGGTTATAGTGATTCAAATTGGATTTCTGATACTGATGAGTTAAAGGCCACGAGCGGATATGTGTTCACGCTTGGAGGTGGCGCTGTTTCTTGAAAGTCTTGCAAGCAGACCATCTTAACGAGGTCAACTATGAAAGCAGAACTCACAGCATTAGATACTGTCACTGTTGAGGCTGAATGGCTTCGTGAACTCCTAATGGATTTGTCGATGGTTGAAAAACCGGCATCGGCTATCCTAATGTACTGTGATAATCAGAAGGTGATTGTCAAAGTGAACAGTTCAAAGGATAACATGAAGTCATCTAGGCATGTAAAGAGGCGGTTAAAATCTGTCAAAAAATTGAGGAACTCCAGAGTTATAGCCTTGGACTATATCCAAACGGCTAAAAGTGTGGCAGACCAATTCACAAAGGATCTTTCACGAAATGTGATAGACTATGCATCCAGGGAATTAGGCTTGAGACCCATTACGAGAGTCATGTCATGATGGTAACTTGTCCTGTGTGATCGAAGATCCCGTGAATCAGGATAGTGAGACAAGTCATTGACCAACTGAGAGAAGAGAGCCTTTGAATAAGGCTCATTCCTGTGAAAATGCATTTCTCTTCAAACTGTAAGGCAGGATGGCTTTTGTCTCAATGTGATTCATATGGCTTAATTAAGTAGAGATGTTATCCTACAGGACATCTTATAAGAATTACACCTATATGAGTTTGACTGCTAGTCACAGTCTATGAGGTAATCATACTCATGAAGGGTCTGGAGTATGACTTATATGCTCCAAACCGCGGGGATGCTTTTAGCAGCTTAATACCAGAAATAGGTTTTGGTAAACCTTGTTTGCGCAAGACTGATAATTCAAGGCATAGTCCATTGATCAGTTGTAAACAAAGTGTAGCCATTGCTCTAGGTGGATGTTCAACTTAACAGTCTCCACCAAAACACTGGTATATCAAAATAGTAGTGAAATTAAGAGCATTTCTTGTGTGCCTCGAAATTGGTGGGGATTGTTGGAATATTTGGGCTTGGCCCAATTTTTACAATTAAATTTCAAGTCCCACTTCAAATGCTAAGGGGACTAAATCTTTAGTTCCTACATGGATAGTTGAGGGGATGTCAACCAACTTAAATATGTGAGCTAGTGTTCAGTAGTTGAGAAGTTGGGAGAGAGTCACGCGTGTACATTTCACATGACTTGTGACTTGCGACAAGTGGCGTGGGCGTGCCTGTAGCAGCAAAAATTCTTATTGCACTGAGTTAATTTTTCCGTTTCAAAATTCAAATCGAGTCAATTAAAACGGTAATTAATTTTGCCGTTTTTGAGAATTGAGTCGACCGAATTAAAACAGCGAATTAAGTACAGACGTTACTTGTAACTGATATACTAATGGAGGACCGTTACTAGTCATCTATTCTCTCACAATAAGGTTGATTCAGTGCACTGTGGCTATAAAAGGCTCTCCTCCTTCACCATAGAACCTCACCTGAGAATTACACTGCTATCGCTGCAACCTTTCGCATTCTCATCGCAAGTACCTGCGCGTATAGAACTTGCGAGAGCAGACCTCCGAAACCTCATCCTGCTGCGACACCTGCATGGGTAAGCGGACGATCAAGTTTTTGGGAGCGCATCGTCTGCGCGAATGCTCGCTCCCGTTCGTCTACTTCCTACTACTTTCCAGAAGGCCGTTCGTGAGACTGCACAGCTTCTGTTTTTCCTGCATTAACTCTGATCGACGATATCAAACAGCTCAACATGTCGACTGTTAGGAACAGTGCCGCTGGCGCTTCAGGGTATAACCTGATTTTTTTGTGCTTTTTCTTTGTGTTCTTTCTATTTTTGTACAGATTAATTACGAGCACGAACGCACCATTTGTGACAATATTACTCATGATTACTTAATATATTTAGAATTAAAATATATCATAAAATGCCTAAAATTCCTAACACAGTTTGTACTTAGAAGTGCAATTTCTTTTGAGAATGAAAATGTGAACCGTAATCATGAACCCAATCCTATACTCTGAAGTTTTTCGTTTGGACGAACCAAAGGTATGGCTGATTTATGAGAAACACTAATTTGGCAATAAAGAAGACGATTCTCCTATTCTACAAAGTAATCTCCCTACGGTATCAACCTTTATCTCTCTGTATCTTGATTAATTTTTCTTTAATGGTTATTTTCTCTTTTTCATTTACTGTTGCCTAACTTGAGCGCATTCACTACGTAACACGGTTCTCAACGTAGGTGGCAAAGATGAATACCACGGATGTTGGATTCAAGATATTTGCAATGCCCCTCTTGATGCCAAAAATATCTTTGAGCTTATTTGTAGGACTACTGGGATTTATGAAAGAAACTTTTAGAAAAGTTGTGACCTCCAAATGCTCATCCTTCGTCCCTTCTCCACCCGCCCCTTTACATGCGCGCACCAAATACCTTCTACACCAATCTCTCTATGTACTGCCTCCGTTTCAAAATAAGCATTTTTATGTTTGGATAAAGTTAAAATATTTTAACTTCTATTAATAATATCTAAAAAAGTACATAATTTTTAATATAAAAATATATTTTTTATGAAAGTTTATTTAACGATGAATTAAGAAAATAGTTTTTATATAAAATATTATTAATTACATATTATTATTGATCAAAGTGATAAAAGTTTAATTTAACTAAATTAAAAATGCTTATGTTTTGAAACAGAGGAAGTAACCACTCTAATATTTTCTTCCGTCTTTATTCCTTTTTCTCGGGTTCAAGGTTATGGATCTACTTTTCTATCTTAGATGGTTGCAGATCCACTTACTCCATTCGTTCAAAAATAATATAATTTGAAGTTGTACTGGTAGATCTTAAAATGGTACAATTTTTTTTACGGAGGGAGCATTTCTTATTTTATTTTAATTATAATCATGGATCTCAAAATCAGTGCAAGTTAGATGTGAAATATGTCAGCACCTATGGAAGCTCTTTCCATATAAGTGCTTCATCCTATAAAGGCAAGCGGTGACCAAACTGGTAAACTTTGTCCAATCTTTATCCCTTTATGTTTTTATGGCTGCTAGATCTTTATGACTAAAAGGAAATTGAGATTAGAGATGTGACATTTTGTGATGAATTAGGACTGAAGATTTAGGGATCGGGATTGGGATTCGCCTCTTTGCCGTCATACAGAGGGGATTATACTATGTCGGGTAAGTAGTAAGATGAGAGTGAGGTATGATTTCTCGTGATGGAACCTAGGCGAGTGGTAGAAGTCACTGACAATATCACTAGATGCAATGTGTTATCAGAAGTTAGGTATGAGGCGAGGACAAAAGCCACCTAGTTGAAGAAGAGGTCCTCACTAATGAATGCAGAGGATAAAGGATGTAGCTTGCTTTGAGGATGGGAGATTGAGTCCACAGTGGGCTCACAATGATGATCCAATGTGGCGATTTTAGAGTGGTGATTGATGGATTCAGTGATGATGCGTGTCAAGCGAGAATGTAGAGATGGTCCCTTCGTGTTTGGAATCTAGTAGCAGCTCTAGAGATCTCTCTTGAAACTATTTTTGTTCTTTTTGAAATGCTTGGGACCAGATTTTTCATGCACTGAAGATGTCACTAGTGCAATCCCCATCGGAACACCTAGAGGGTGCTAAAGTTGCACAATATTGGTGGAGGGATCTCATACCTCTGAAGCATTTTAGTTGCCAAATATATTTTCAGTCTTGGGAGAATCCCACTACAATAGGTATCCCATAAACTAAATTATTTCCACAGCCAAATTGTAGATACAAATACGGACCGTTCTTGTTATTTGACCCCAAGGACAATCACCATTCACCTAAGCTAAAAAGAACAGGCTTAGACTCTATCAATTCTATTTCCATAACCTCATCAGATTTTTGGCTTAGCTTAGGCACATGCTACTCCTAAAATTGAGTTAGCTTATTATATTGATGCCTAGTTTAACTGAAGGTTCAAGGGTCCTTGGGTCGGGACCCTTTACTAGGACCAGATGTACGCAATTATTCTTGGATCCAATGATAGAATAACAGTGATTAAAAATAATGATATTTATAGATAATTTGGCATCTACAAAATTCAATGAGGCTATATAAGCAGAAAATGGATTAGTAAGCAACGAGATAACCACATGGAGGAGATGAATGTTGGACAGAAGCAAAATTGCTGTGTTCCATTGAGCAACTCTTCCTATTTCGAATTTTTCAGCATGATATTAATAGTTAAAAATTTATGAACTCACATAAAAAAACAATAACGCTAAATTCACCATCAACTAATAAAAATCTTGAACATGCTGCCTAATTTGTACATTCTACTAAAGCAACCATGCAGAGGTGGTTTCTTGGTGTCTGTTGTGCCACCATCACTCTTCTCATGTTTCTGGAACAACTTCTCTTAAATATCGCTGAACTACAATTTCTTCAGTATAATCTACTGCAAAATTCTGATCAATCGCGCGCTGACAACAAAATGAGCTGCAAAAACAAGAGAAATGTTTATAAACTGGCATGTTGACAGCTGGTTTGTAGAATCACAAGTTTGCACATGGTTATTGCGCACCTGTTGGGCAACCTGGACTAGCTGATTGTCGTCCTGAGTAGAATCTATCAAATTAACGTGTGCCTTAGCATTTGGATGAGGCGCAACCTCCTTTGGTGCATTATGCAGGTCACTGCTCTTGTCCTGGACAGCACACGGAGGGGTGCTGTCCATGGACACACACTTGCGTTTCCTGCGGCTGAATGTGTGTTTAATGTGCCGAACACCTTCAGCTTGCATGGAAGCTCTAGAAGATGCATACAGAGAGCTGCCAACTGAAGCATCATGCTTCTCTGCAGCTTGCCTAGGAAGTCCAGAAGATGCAACCTTCAAATTTTCTTCCTTGTCTAAGGATATAACAGTTGAAGCATCAGCTTTGTTGGAAGCCAAACTACAACTTCCCTCCCCATGAATTTCCTTGAAGCTTGGGGCAGTGTCATTATCTGGTGTTTTGTACTCCAGCTGTTCCACAAGCAAGTTACCTACGTAATATTAAAAACATTTGGAGTTCAGAGCGCAATAAACAAAATGATCAAATGGCAAACCAGGACAAAAAAAAAAAGGTTCTGAATGTACCATAATCCATAACTTCACTTTTGCTAGATCGAAGGAGCACTGCAGAACTGTTTTCAGTCTCAAGTTGATTATTATTTGCAACAGCCTGATGCATCACATTCTTCGTAGAATGTTCAAAAACTGGAACGTTGTTTCCAGGAGGTGTATTAGAGTCACTTTGCTTCCTCTCAGATATCAACTCAGTATCAGACATGCTTTTCTCACTGGTTGACCTCAGCATGGTGTTCCCTGATTCAGAAACACTTTTAGAATCAGAGAAATCAGCTTCTAAAACCCTGACGGGCTTTGTTCTTTTTCTCTTTTGCACCATCACATCCTTGGCTGCAATTATATCAATCAGTTTACGGGAGGCAGGACAATGATTTAGGCCAGCATCCCCCCTGTTCATAAGTGAGTCATCCTTCAGATCGGTTAAGGCTTCCCCACCATGTCCAGCAGACACCTTTAGAGGTGAAAGATCTTGTTCAAGTGCCTGAAGTAGCAGTAAGCACCCATTTCCATCAGATGCATCAGATAACTTATATTCTGCTTCCCTAATCTCACCAGAACTATCATGTTTATAACAAGGTCTGCTTCTGCTGCCTCTTTTGCGCTTGCAATTGCCCAAAAATTTTGTCTCAAGTAATTGTTCCATGATGGACCTTGTGTGGCATGGGTTTTTAGCAGCATCATTCTTTCTGCCCTTTGAACGACTATTTCGCCCAGTAGCATGCTTGCGAGTTTTTTCCTGGCGTGCATCTGCGTTCTGCTGTTTAAGAGCATGGATACGCTGTGTACAACCGTTATGATACAACTTATGTTTTTTATTTCTTTCCATAAATGATGGCAGATCTGGACTACGACGATAAATATTCCGCATATTTTGCCCTGCTTCATTCTCCTCTGCAATTACAGGAAAAAGGCAAGTATCTTCTATAGCTTTTTTATTCTTCAGCGACATCCTTCCACTTTGTGAATTCATTTTTGAATGTGAGCTGGTGTTTTTATCAGAATCCATCTTTTTGCTTGTGGGAACGCAATTTATTCTTTTCTCAGCCAAGGTTCTCCTTGTATTCTCTAATTCAGTATTTGCTATCTGCAGCTCAGATTGAAGGGTGGTTACACTATTTTGAGCACCATACAATTGCTCTTCTAGTTCCTTGATCTTGACGTGCTGCAATGATTGCAGTTGCTCTTCTAGTTCCTTGATCTTTTTAACATGCTGCAATGATTGCAGTTCTACCTCTTTAATCTGCATACATGCAAAAAATAATTCAGTCACACATCACATATAGGACAGCATATGAGTAAAACTAGGATCGTATACATACTAAAGCAAATGATCAATCAATGCAGATAACTGTAGTGAGCCAAAGACTGAATAACTGGACAGTCATCGCTCTGCATATCAATATTTCATTTGATAAGAATCAGCATAAAATGTGAACTAATCCACTGCTCACGGTAGTAATTATTCTATACAACTGGTCGCTGTCACATATACTATGGGCAGATGAATCTAATGCCTAAAATACGATAAGAGTTGATGGCCCCCTAATCTTCGGGAGAGGAGGCTCCGATCATACCCGAATTTGGTGGGGAAAGTCTTCAACTAGACTGGTTCATGATTGAATCCAAAAGAAGACTAAGGCCACATTTATATACTACACCTAGGCCGAGATCCAATCCAAACCCCAACTCAGCCCTTTATTTTTCCTAATGGGTCTGATCCTTATCCGATCCAAATTTGGCATATCAAACCGAATCCAGCCTAGCCCTTTAGAAAATAAGATCCTATCCGATCCTAACCCATTTATAGGATAAAAGACCGGTCCGATAATAATTTTATAGGTTTGGCCCATGGGCTGTTATACTTGTCTAACTTTCCTACTAGATTTGATACACAAACACAATCCAGGAGGCCCTTGAAACATTAAGAAGGAGCATTATTCACGGAATCAACCCTTAATTTCTAAATGGGCCATAATCAAAATCCGATCCTTTTAAAGCAGTCCAACCCAATCCGATCCATCCCTTTCAATGGTCCATTATAGCTAAAAAATTCAGCCCAAGTAGGAGAGCCTTTCAGCCGGCGGATATGTCCAGCCCATTTTCAAGCCCAACTACACCTTAATAATTAGAAAACAGGAAGAAAATTAGGAAACAGACAAGGACCTGGAGCTAATCAACTAGGACTCACAGCTAACAAACTAACAAATGGGGAAGCATTATGGCTGTATGTTCAGCCGAATAGGGTGTGAATAACAATTCCCTCATGTCCATGAAAAGTATCCTCGTGGTGGTGGACATGGCTGCAACCCTTGATGCCCCATGCTGACGTATACCAGTTCTTGTAGGTTTCCTTGTAGTCCCTAGACATGCCCTGGTTGGCAAAGGATGAAACTAGCACGTTGCAAATCCATGCATGTGTACAAATATCAATATATGCATGAATGGCTTGAGTGCGAAAGTAATGATTGTGCGGCAGAAGCATCCTTCTTCTTCAACAGCAAAGGCACCATTGGTGAAGCAAAGGACAATTTTATGAGAGAGCGAGGCTGTTGACAGCAGAAATGCAGGCCACATTGGGTGTGAAGTGCTACATGGTTGGTCTGTGATTGCAGAAAATACAAAATCGAGATGTAAGCACTGCATCCCACTTAGCCTCCATTGCAACTGAATCAGTAGAACTGGTGATGATATGGCAAGTACTAGTAGTGGCCGCTGGAGGCACTGGCAGTGAGATTAGCAAATGAGGCAAGGTCTGGTTTCATGGCCACAAGTGCTGCCTATAGCTTTGACTGCATCAGTAATGTCCCAGTGACTTGTGCCGATGTGATCATGGAGCAGGAAAGGATGCATATATAGTATCAAGTGGATGATATCTTCACTATTTAACATATGGGTGCTTTACTCATCAACCTTTTACAAAGACTAAATAGTAAACAAAATGCATGCATATCATAACTGCAGAAGAACTCATTAATCCACATTAAATTATGATCCATATATATCCAGATTTTACCAACAATCTTTTCATACTTTAACGCCAAACGACATATGCACCTGTTTTTTTTTTTTTATGTAATGTGGCACTGAAACAATTTATAGAATATAGAATAAGATTTTCTAAATGATTTTAGTGAATAATCCAATATTGTATGAGAAGTACGCAAAAAGTTTAACTTTGTTTGTGACCATCAAGTTCTTATAAGCATTTGTGATAATACTTCCAAGTCAAAGTTTATCTTGCATATTTTAAAAGAATCAATACTTTTTCCACATACTCCCTCCGTTTTTAAAATGTTGTCACTAGGACAAGAATTCTCGTTCAAATTGAACTAAAATTATTATCCTTACGACAATAATTTAAGAATAGATGGGAGTATGTTGTTCACCATAATGAGGACACAAGGTCTGGCAACAAGGGAAAACTCATCAGATCATTAAATTATGATTGCATATGGAAGGTTTAGCAGCTAAATATACACATGACACAATGTACTATTGCACATCATACCATTCGGTCCATTCCTATGCAATATTAAGAAATACTGCAAGCAGGTATGAGATGAGTTACAAGTAACAGCTCAGATCCCAAAACTGAAAACAATGGCAAAGAGTGATTTCTGAAGACCATTGAATGTATGTGCGAGCATCTAGTTTATCATATAGTACTTTTCTGAAGTGGAAACATTGGACATTGATATCAAGATTATAAAAATTCAATTTTAGCTTTATACAGTACGGTAAGCTATTTCAATTATAGGTTCACAATTGGAATAACACAAATGGACTGAAGGTAGTATGAAACAATTGAAGACCCTGTGCATAGCAGACTTGAACCATAACACTGTCAATGCCCATCAGATGCGTTACATGGAAAGAATTTAAAAACATTATGCTAGAGAACAAAGTATCACATTGTCAAAATGAACTGATCAAAAGGGTTGAGATGAACATAAGAGTTGACATCTCCAAATGCAACCAAGATCAGGTGATTTTTACAGTTTACAATCTTCCAGAAGGTAAACAACAAAGAAGGTCTGCCAGGGAGAGCAACACGAGAAAAAGAGGTCCGTGCAACAATGTGCAATTAAAATGTAGAGAATGCCAAACGCTGCAATTGTATCTTGTAGTTCAATTACTGTTTGATCAAACACCAGCATATCATGGGGCTAGCGTTTCTCTACTAGTGTACTATAATGCAGTGACATACAAACTTGAAAGGTCCAACAAAATCAAATAATCAACAGATTGAGCAAGCTGCACTCATGAACTTGGACGCTTTGCAACTGCTAATCAGCTAACACTAAGATACCACTCTAATACGTACTACAGCATACATAAGGGGCAATATCAGGGAAGCACAAATATAATTTTGTTTGCAAACAGATTGATGGCACAAATCTACCGAAGATGCTTGATACCCCTCCCCACGCCCCAAAAAAAGCAATGCACCAGTTACTGCAACAATCAACTTGGGGGAGTCCCCACGGAGCACTGCACAAATCAGAATGCAGAAGCTAGAAATGGAACGAGCTCCAGCCTCCGCGTTTTTTTGAAGAATGCGAATCCCTTATCCCACCAGGTTCAAATCGCAGGCATCCGACGGGAAAATTTGAACTGTACATTTCGGTACCCAGATTCTGCGAACAGAAACCAGAATTTCGTTACTACACGGAAAACAATCGCGCCCCCAAAACCTCCCTTAAAACGCCGAACCTCGTAATCCTCCGATCCGAACAGCACCAGCGCGCACCAGAAACGAAAACCGAAACACAGCCCGAGCGTACGGGATTCACGAAGCGACCAACCCGACGAGCGAGCTTCCGATGGGAGCGAA
>BCLG01001090.1:15591-32951 GCA_001602295.1 Zoysia matrella | reverse complement strand
GAGCGCCGCTGCGCGCCGCTCCGCCGCCAGCACCCGCGCCGCCGACTCCTGCGCCATGTTGAGCATGACCGCCGCGTACGCCTTCTTCAACGCCTCCACCTGCGCAGAAGAACCGATCAGGCGAAGCGGCGGATGGATGGATGGATGCAGCCCGGGGGAGCGGAATTTCACCTGGGAGGCAGCCATTTCGGAGAAATTTTTCGGGGGGAGGCGGAGAGGGAGGGAGCGGCCGCAATGGTTGTTGCTGATGCGGCTGGTGTGCGTGGGGGTGCGGCGGTTGGAATATGGGGGCGTGGAAACGCAAGGGATGCGCGGCAGCCGGCGTCTTCCACTGGCTTTGGTTTGGCTGCGGGTGGCGTCCGTTGAGGAGCGGCTTCGTTCCGCTTCCCATTTGGGCGGCGGACAACTACCCTAATATTTCAGGGATGGCAGAGAGGACCCTGTAGTTTGCTTCAATTACAGAGCGGGTTCACAAGATGAGCAACGAACGCACCCACATGAATTGTGCAGTGGAACCCGATTTCGCCGGGCTGGTTTGGACTTTGGAGCGCTGGTAACGGAAATGATTTGCATCTAAATTGTCATTCGCTTCTCACATCAATTTTAACTATTTATTTTATTTAAAATTTTTATTCAAATATATAAAATTTAAAATTGTAATTCAAATAGCTCTAATGAAAATTTCAGTTGTAACATAATATATGATATTTATCAAAAAATTTGAATAATACGAATAGTCAAAGTTAATGTTACTAGAAGTCAACAGAAACATCATTTAAGAACGAAGAGAGTACGTTTAGTATTTTGGATGACATAGACCTGTGTTTTCTTAAAAAAAAAGGTAATTATAGATTGGGGACGTTTCATGAGAAAATAAGACTCCATGACATTTTGTGGCTACCGTCTTTGAGAATTTCATTCTGTTGTTGTAATATAACATCGTTGTGAATACAACGTATGCTT
The DNA here is from genome assembly GCA_001602295.1 of Zoysia matrella. Lineage (NCBI taxonomy): Eukaryota > Viridiplantae > Streptophyta > Magnoliopsida > Poales > Poaceae > Zoysia > Zoysia matrella. Next base: position 31,988 of record BCLG01001090.1, on the reverse strand, counting down.
GCGGGTTTGAATTAACAAAAGACTAAATATAACAATTTGAGGTGGTCTTTTACTTCAACCACCAACGCTATTTGAAATTTCTATTGTTGTACAATTTTGAATAAAATAAATAGTTAAAATTGCCAATAAAAATCATCGACAACAACAATATAAAAACTATCTTTTTATATACTTCTTCTGGAAGCGTGTGCTCACCGTACATTTGGAAAGCTTAGGGAAATGAATACTCTTTTTTCACTGATCATCACAAAGTTTAGATTATGCCCTGCGGATCTCTGAACAAATTTTTCCAAGGACCCGTTGGGATCTTTGGAATTAAAATCATTCTAATAATTATAATTTATATATTAATTAATTAAGTTAATATAGTTATATATATAATATATTTATATATTTATCGGTAAGCATATAAGAGACATACTTATAAGTTGCATTTCTATTGCAAAAAAGTGAGTTAAAGAGTGTGTTATAAATTAGAGAATAGAATTATAGCATAATAATTTATAAAATCTATTTTTATTTCTCACTCTATGAATTTGAGATAAGCTTATTTGTAAGTTTAAAACAGTTGTAAAATATCAAATTTCAAGCTCCAGATTTCAATTCCTTCAAAATAAAATGATCCAAATGGCCTCTAATATAATTAAACTCCACTTTGTTTTCCTTTCGGAATGATCCACATTGCCTGAACGCAGGCCTCCGAGGAATGTCCTACTGGACTAACCAGAACACTCTCAATGCAAGTTTTTTTTTCATAAATAGTTTTTAAGAGTAATAAATTATTTTTTAGACTCAATCATATTTAATCTATAGTTTTTATAGTCCTTTTTTAAATAGATTAAAATTTAATGATTTTTTTATTTTATAAAAGAGAATTGTGTCGTAGAAACGTAGAGTGCTCTCAATACATATTTTATAGTTTTTTAGTGCTTTGGTTTTAGTGAAGAGGTAGTTTTTTTTAAATAGAAATAGTTTTCTTTATTTTTCATTTTTTTCATTAATTTCTTTGCCACATAAACAAAATAGTTTCTTTGCCACATAAACAAAATAGTGATGCAGCAAGTTAATTAAAAGGATAAAAACTGCTGTTACTCCCATCTGAAGCACCACCGGGCAAGTTAATGAAAAGGAGTAATACAGTATTGGGAGGGCCCTGAGATGCACCACCTGAAGCTGGCCCACCCGGCCCAAGCTCGAATCTCAGCGCTATCACCCTACCATCTCGGTCGTCCACCTTGCACGCCAACTGGAACCTTCCCATCTTCTTCTCTGCCAAGAAAGGAGAAGGACTGGAGCTGCGGCGAACCGCGGCGGCTTTAAAACCCCAGGATCACGGCGGCGACGAATTCCCCTAAACCCCAAACCAATCGGCGGCGGCGCACCACGAACGAGCAATCCCCTACCACCCCAAAACCCAGTAAAGAAAGCAAGGAGACCATGGCCGGCGGCGGGCAGGCGGCGGCGTCTTTCCTGACCAAGGTGGCTCAGGTCGCGGCGGGCCTGGGCGTGGCGGCGTCCGCGGTCTCGGCGTCCCTCTACACGGTGGACGGCGGGGAGCGCGCCGTCATCTTCGACCGGTTCCGCGGGGTGCTCCCGGACACGGTCGGGGAGGGCACCCACTTCCGTGTCCCCTTCCTGCAGAGCCCCTTCCTCTTCGACATCCGCACGCGCCCGCACAACTTCTCCTCCACCTCCGGCACCAAGGACCTCCAGATGGTGAGCCTCACGCTCCGCGTCCTCTCGCGCCCCGACGTCGACCGCCTCCCGGAGATCTTCACCTCCCTCGGCCTCGAGTACGACGACAAGGTGCTCCCGTCCATCGGCAACGAGGTGCTCAAGGCCGTCGTCGCGCAGTTCAACGCCGACCAGCTCCTCACCGAGCGCCCCCAGGTCTCGGCGCTCGTCGCCGACTCGCTCAGGCGCCGCGCGCGCGAGTTCAACATCGTCCTCGAGGACGTCGCCATCACCCACCTCGCCTACGGCCCGGAGTTCGCGCAGGCCGTCGAGAAGAAGCAGGTCGCGCAGCAGGAGGCTGAGCGCTCCAGGTTCCTCGTCGCGCGCGCCGAGCAGGAGAGGCGCGCAGCCGTCGTCCGTGCTGAGGGGGAGAGCGAGGCAGCGCGCCTCATCTCCGAGGCCACCACCGCTGCCGGTAACGGCCTGATCGAGCTCAGGAGGATCGAGGCAGCCAAGGAGATAGCCGGCGTGCTGGCGCGCTCGCCCAACATTTCCTACATCCCGTCCGGCGACCAGGGCCAGATGCTGCTCGGGCTCAACGCTGCCGCTCGGTGAACGAATTGATTGCCTAGTTTACTTATTACTATCCTTAGTCCATTGAACTGCTTTAGTAAGATGCATCGACATTGTTACTGTTTCGTGATACTAGAAGGCTGTTATGATGATGATGTGGAGTATCGTTCGCGTGATGTTCCACGGATGGAGGACACGTTGAACATCTATCTGCGTTCTGTTGCCAAATAATGCTATACTTTGAGACTGATCTCTCTTAGGTGCCGTTTGGCTAAGCGAAAATGGTAATTGAGATTGGGATATGAGAATAGAAAATCAGATCTACACCGTTCTTTCTTCCATCTCATTAAATCTCAACAATTTATTTATTTTCTAATTTCAAATCCATCTATCATTTCCCATTTTTCCAAACGGCACCTTAGATTTTGTGGTTCGGAATTTCCACTGTGATTGCACTCTGCTTATAAGCTACTAGTACGTACTCCTATTTCGTTTCTTAGGATCCACATTGCCTTGATGATGCTGTCATTTGCAAACAGTGAACGGTTGTGAATTTACACAGCACTGCATCATGTCATTTGACAGCATTGCTGGTGAGCTGAGCATGCCATCGTATTCGCATTCATCCTTTGTTGTACAATACTCTGTTACGGAAGACAAACCATACTTCGCTTCTGATGAGTGACGACTGTAGGCTATAGATGCGTAGCGATTTGAAGCTATCTGCATTTTGTTTTAGAAGTCCAGTTAAACTTGGAAAACATATCAGATTTTGCCGCTAAACTTACTCAGGTGAAGTATGGATGAAAATTTTCATAAAATTGGAATTTAACTCCAGAATACAGTTCAGATGTATCTGGAGTGCGGCCAGTCTTTCTTAGGACTTGTTCGGTTTATGACCAGGATTTATCCCATTGGATCAAGTAAATTCATTGAATTATTCATGAAAAAATTTATTAGAATGAGAATGAATCTTAGCTCATACTTGCAATTTGCTTTTTACAACCTGGTTTCGTTCCATAGGCTAGGAGGTGTGGTTTTATTCTTTGTCATAGAAAAATAAATATAAAAATAGATCAGGTTTAATTTTCATCCTAATAAAATTTTTCATAAATAAAAATTAAGCTATTAATATAAAATAACTTATTCCATACCGGTAATCAATCTTTTTGAAATGATTTCTAACCTAGCAACCGAACAAGCCCTTAAGGATCCTCGGATAACTAAACTTGGAACTAATGTACTATTTATATTTGGCTATGCTTAAACGCACTAATTTTGTGAGCTAGAACTTCCTTGATCGCTCTGTACAATTGCATTGCCTTTTTTGTGGCGTTTGGGTAAGGGTAAATTGGACTGGGTTTAGGATTGGAAAACAACATGAAAGAATCCTTAACTCACCATTCATTTCCAAGTTCCTTTGGGAAGCCCAATGATCAGTTAATAAGCACTGTGGTTTTCATCATCCTTTGGTGTTGATGGTCGATTTATTGTCTGTAACTAGTCTATTTGAATGTTTTTTTTGTCGATCAGTCACTGCAAATTAGCGTGCAAATCTATCAGATTGTGGTTCCTGTCTCTACTTGAAAGTGTGCAGTTACTTTGACACTGGTTTGAAAAGCTAATCAGGTCGGTGCTTGCTTCTGGCGTGTATCTGAATGATGCGCCTATTGAGGGAGGTTGAGCACCCGGTGTGGTCAAAATAGTCACCTCTTTTATCGAGTTCATCACCAACAAACCATTCTCTGAGCCATCGAAAGTAGAACACGTCACGTGTGCCACGCAGCCTGTCCCATCTCTTGAGATTATGCCGAAGTACTCTGCTCGTTTTGAACTTAATTTCCTTAAGCTCAAGTCAGAACCACCGTTGTGCAAACCATAAACGGCCCTTTTTCTATTGATGAAAACTCTGGATATTTTTTTGGTTAACTCAGTACTCAATGCCGGTGTTATTTACTTCTACCAGATCACATCCTAGTCATCCTCAGCTTCATCAATCGTGACTGAACAACGACGAACACTGTCTTCAGAGTCGATGAGATTACGCCTTTATAGGAGTAGTAGCATTATCAACTTTCAGTCTTCAGATTTTTCCTGCTGATCATGCGCAAGAAACCATCGCGTTCTCTGCTCTTTTCTCTGAATGTGTGACGAACAGGCTTCGCTTGTCACTCTGCTGTTTGTTTTGGGGCCCTGTTTCTGTCAAACTTGTCAAGCACTTGTTGCTTGTTTGTAACGAGCGTGATCTACACTGTGTTTTGAGTTCGAGCACCAGAATTAAAAAAATAAAAAAAATGAGATGAGTTGAAAATAAAAAGAAGAGAGACAGAGATAAATAAGTATTATAAAGAGAGAAAATATACTGAAAAATGAGAATGATTTATAATTTGAGAAAACTTGATAGCTCTAAAATAACTTGTAATTTAGAATGGTGAGAGTACTGATTCAATACTACTAGCATTAAAGCTCTGTCCATCTTCTTCCTGTGTGGTTTGCAGGATTCAGGCGGTTCTTGAGCTTGGATTAAGTTGTGTCGTATATTTCTGTCCCGAACTAAAATAGGAGTAGATGGTGTAAAACAGATTTTTCAAAGGTCAATTTTAGGTACTCACTGCCTTTACATTCGCCGACTTCATGAATGAACGCATACTACCTTTACATTCATTCATTGAAGAGATAAAATGAATCTTTTATTTTTTAAAAAAAGTAAACATCACATATAAACTCACGTAGCATTCACTCTATTCATACTATATATATATATATTCATTCTTTCAATCTTTTACCGTTGAACGGAGCGTTGCTGATGGGTTTCTAGTTTCACCTATTGAGACGTCCAACACTCCAACCTGGCGCGGTCAGCGCTGGGTTCACAGAGCACATATGAAACTTCAAACTCAAAAAGATCTCCAACAGAGCCGCGAGCCGCTTCGCAGATAAGCGGATTTTCTAATAGCGACTTTGTCCATACTCACTACATTTATCACTGTCAAATCGATAAATAAATAAATAAAATAAAATGTTTATTTTTTTTAAAGAAATAGATCACAAGTATAAAACTATGTATTATTCACAACTTACATTTCCTACTCTCCTCCACGCTAAATGATTCACCCGCTTGGCAGTGATGGCACCCGCGCTAGTGCGCTACCGCCTCGCCTGTCTGTTCCGTCGCCGTGCCAACTCGAGAGAGCAGCATGCAGCTCCGATCCGAATGGGAGTACACTACACGCTCCATGGCGCAGCGATGCAGATCGCCACTTGCATTGCAAAGGCTACCAAAGCAGTGTCACAGCGTGCAGCGCCAGCGCCGTGCGGTTCAACAGTCGACCCAGGGGCAGAGCAGAAGCCACGATCCCACTTCCATCTCGGTCGCCGTCCACGCAAAGCCAAGACGTCCCCATCCGCGCGTCCCGAAACCAAACAACCCGCGTCGCTTCGCGTCCAGCGCGGACACTGTGCTTTGACCGCGACGCGACCAGGACCAGCCCACTCCCCTCTGCCCTGCCACCCCCGTACCACAGCGGAGCCAGCCACTGCCAATGCTCGGCCGCCGCGGGGGAGGTCCCTCGAGGTGAGGCGTGAGCCTTTCCTTTCCACGGAGGCAGCTAGGACGACGCCCGCCCTCCGCCGCCGCGATGGATCCGGCGTCGGAGGAGCTGGAGCGCCGCAGCCGCTACCTCAGCTCGCTCATCCGCCGCACCAAGCTCAGCGCCGCTCCCGCACCCGCTTACCTCCTCCCGCCGGTGCCCGAGCCCGAGGAGGCGCCGGTCCCGGAGACCGGAGCCGCTGGGGTTGGGAAGCCTACGGACCCTGCGGTCGCGGAGAAGGAGAAGCGGGAGGTCAAAGAGGAGACGGCGGCGGTGGTGGTGGAGAGGGAGGTGAGGGAGGAACCGGTGGTGGTGGTGGGCGCGGAGGAGAAGAAGAGGGAGGTGAAAGGTGGCGGGGACGGCAAGGGGAAGGACATCAAGGCGAAGGACGCTGAGCCCAGGAAGGTGTCGGTGAGGGTGCGGGCCGCTGACATGCCGTTGCCCCTGCAGCGCCGCGCGATCCGGCTCGCGTACGAGGCCATCGCCGCCATGCCCCGGCTCGACAGCAAGCGCCTCGCGCTCGCGCTCAAGAAGGTATGCACAGGACCCGGCGCCAATCTCCAGCTAGTTCATTCTCTTGGGCACCTACGGAGTACTATAGATTTGTTTGTGCTGTTGTCGAGCGCACGGAGCTCATTTATTGTGGACCTGGTAGTGCGAATGCGATAATTCACAGAAGCATGTGGTTGTGGATTGGAGGCAATCATAGCTCGTAACTGGCGTTTTTAGGATAGGATTTACTTAAAGATCCAATTTTGATCTCCACTTATTTTTTCTCGGTGAGATGAAAAGAAATTCCCAGAGTAGATTCTCTGAATATGACGCTAAGCATCCTCGTTTAGATGGCTGATTAGACTTAGGCCCTGTTTGGAATCAGTGTGGTTTATTATAAACTGGTTTATGGAGGCAGTTTATATAAGCTGGTTTATAGGGAAAAAAAAAACTAGGTGGGGATGTTTGGGGGCAGTTTATAGAAACTGCTATTCTGTTTTTTTTCCTTTGATGAATGACACGTTTGCCCTTATTTTTTTCCTTTGACGAATGGCATTAGCTTGTAATTAGATGAGTTTAATGGAGGACAACATGTCTTCTATAATTCGTAAACCGAAAAAAGCTGGGTAGCAGTGGTTTATGGGTTTATAATAAACCAGAGGTCCAGTTTATATAAATTGAAAAATAAACTGTTATATTTGGAGGCTCCTCAGTTTTTATAAACTGGTTTATCATAAATTCGGAGGTTCCAAACAGGGCCTTACAAACAAGCTAGGAGTATATTTGGGTCCAGATGTGTTACTGCCCTGCATTATTTCAGGAGCTACCTCTGCTAGATAACAATGATAAAGGATGCTAGTATTGAAATTTCAACAAACATCTCAGAAAAACTCAATTTTGAGTAACTGAAAGGGACTATTGAAGAAACTTTGACAGTCATTTTTTTCCCTTTTATAAAGATGGGCATTGGGTCCTAATTGAAATGCAACTACAACATCTCTTTCTATGTTGCCATTCATATATGTTTGTGTTGACCTTCTGCATTTGGCATTGGTTAGAAGTGGAGCGAACTGATAAGGTGCTCTTCACATATGTTGCATACATAGGTCTTCCAGTTCATGTTCATTCATCTTGTTCTCCTTGCCATACCATCATTTTATCTTGTCTGATCATCGTTATTAATCCATTACCATGATGTATAAACAAGGAATACGTCTTGAAAGATGTTAGTAAAAGCATTCCAGGTGATGGGGAGCAATCTAGACTTCTTGTTGGATATCTAAGAAGTTTCTGTGTTATGTTGGGATTGGGCATCCATGAAAAGCTCATTCCTTAAATCAGGATATACTATGCTATTCTCGAGTTCTGATAATCCAAGTTACATCGTGCAAAAACAAAATCTTCCTTTTGAATGTTCTCTCATATATTGACACCGAAAATAAGTACTCATATATTTGAATTTTGTGTGTTTATGACTACTTCTTGCTTTCATAATGTGTTCAGAACCTATAAACTTTAACAGACTACTCTCTCCGTTCTCAATTACTTGTCATCCTCGCTTCCCAATACACCTTTCTCTATTTCCAATACATCCCTATCTCCATCTCTCTCCTCCTTTTCAGCACATCTTACCTTTTCCGCTAACCTTAATCCCCGTGCCCACACCTAAAATGACAATTATTTGGGGACGGAGGGAGTACTAGTTTTGTAACCTCCTGAACCAAATGAAAAAATATATGGTCCTAGTATTCATTTCAACAAGAAAATTTTTGTTACTTCAGGCTGTTGCTTTCAGAACATTTACTCGAGTAAGTGTTAGTGGCTGTTAATCCAGGCTCTTTGGATGAAAATTTCTACATCACCATGTTGTTGATGTTTGAATTTGGCTTTCACACTTTTCTGCAGGAATTTGATACAGCGTACGGTCCTGCTTGGCATTGTATTGTCGGGACAAGCTTTGGTTCCTATGTCACTCACTCTTTGGGAGGTTTCCTATACTTCTCTGTTGACAAGGTCTATATTCTTCTCTACAGAACCGCTGTTGAGCCATTGGGCCAGCCACGATGAAACCTGTAATCAGCCTACTAGCTAATGTATTCTGTACTCGACATTTAACTGCAGAAGGTTAAGGAGAGTAGAATGATCATAGCCCTCCATGCAAATATGTAGAACCAATCTGCTCTAGTTAGCTTCCATGTACTACGCACTAATCTTTCATGCATGTAAACCTTGACTTCTGCTTTGGGAAGCTGTTACCTGGCTCAGTTCTTCAGTGCGAGGCAGATTAGCTTTCGCGTCCTGTTGTAGTGTGTCATGTAATTTCGGTTTGTTCTGGAATCAATATGATGTCTTGAGCTTTTACTAACCTGTGGGACGGGCCTCGAAGATCAGAACCATTTCAAACTTCAATTTAAGATGCAATTGTGACAGAGTTCTTTATGCACCATGATGAAAAGAAAGGACTTTTTAGTGACCCAGTTGCTCTGCTGGGAATCAAAAGGACATGAAGTACCAAATTGCACCGGCTCCTTGAGACTAGGCCACCAGTCATATTGCAAAATCCAAGGAAGCTGGAAGTTTGCATTCTATACCAAAAATACCAAGCTTTCCTATTATTTGAATACTAACTTTTGAATGAAAATTCCACTCCTGGATTCCACATCTGTTGAACTAGATGCAAGGTTTTAGAGACGGGTCTGGGTCGGTTTTTGATTTGGTCAAAAACCAGCCGGCAAAACCGGCCGGTTAGTCGGATTTGCTGCAGAACCAAACTGGACTGGTATGGTCAAAAACCGTGAAAACCGGTCGGTTTTCACCAGTTTCTAAAAAGATGTAGCATCCAACAAATACAGTTCTTGATGTATGGATGCTTCGTACCTCTCAATCTGCTGCTTGATCTGTTTTTTTAATATTCTGAATGTTTGGAATCATGTGTTCAGAACATGTAGACTGATGCGTGGAACCTCAAATTATCTTAAGATTTTGACATCTGCACGACAAGCATCAGAAATATGTTCTCACATCTTGTGTGCATAGGAATCATGAAGCTGATAGATGGAGAAAATATTCGAAATTAAGATTTATCTTCAGTACTGCCCTAATATCAACAAGAAAGCACTCGTGAATAGTGCATTTCTCTAACTGATATGAGCACTACGCACCTGGACCATAGTCTACAATGTAAAGATCTTTACAGTAGGCACCTGGACCATAGTTTACTTGTAAGTAATACATCAGTTTACTTGTGAGAGACTGTAAAGATCTTTACATGTTGACTGATGCGTAGTGCTCACGTCAGCTAGTAAAGATATTTACAGTGCTCACATCCCGCGCACCATTAGGTCCATTACTGTAAAGATCTTTACAGTAGACATGCGTAGTTCACCGTGCTCACATCCTGGTCCACAGTTCGCATCAGTTAGTAAAGATCTTCACAGTGCTCACATCCTGCCTAAAACACAACCGCAACCGGGACCATTGCGCCGAAAACCGCCAACGCGATTACGCGCCAGTCACTGCACCTGGATCGGTCGCCGCTCGAATCCGACGAACCGTAGTGGTGCTGCTTACCGGACGGTGGCGGCGGCGCCTCCACGACTGCACACGATCATCCGCATGTCAAGCGCGATGATGGATGGGATAAGCTGCGCGCGTGTGGGACGGCAATGGCTCACCTGGTTCGCCGTCGGCTCCGGCGCGGCAGCCGAGGGGCAGGGCGCAGCGGTCGGGGAGCCTGAACGTCTGGCCCGTAGTGACGTTGAAGGTGGAGAGCAGCTCCGGGTCGGCGAGGAGGCGGCACATGCACGGCATCTGGCCGCCGCCGGCGGCGCGGTGCATGGCCGTGCAGCACGTGTTGGAGGGGTGCTTGTTGGTCGCCTTGAGGTACGCGGTGCACGGCAGAAGCTCGTCCAGGCACGGAAACAGGGGCTCCGCCGGCAGGCCGTCCGGGGCGTCCGCCGGGATCCTCGTCGCGGCGCCGCTGACGGCCGCGCCCGGGCGGCAGGAGACGATGACGACGACGAGCTGGAATAGCGCGTGGTGGCGCATTGTTGTTCGCGTGGCGCGGGCTCCGGAGCGATCACGCCGTGCCAGCGACGATGCGGTTCGGAGTGCTGGATCTGATCGGTGCGCTTGACCAGGGAAGCCACTGGGCGGCAGTGGCCACAGGGAGGCGCGCGCGCGCGTGCTGTGCAGCAGGTGCACGGCGGTTTCAGGACCCAAAATGAACTGGGCTTCTCCACAGCCCAGCCCGGGTTTTCTCTGTTGGCAACGAAATCGGCGGCTGCTAACCTGCTCCTATGCTTCACTTCACACACTGCAACATGATTTGATTGGGGTTGTTGCCCCCACGATCCCGTGTTTTCTAAGTGTAAGCTACAACTAGGACGGAGATTTTAACTGCTGATAAGACAAATGAAGAACAATCCACAATTACAAAGTAAAAGTGAAGGTTTCCATAGTCTCAACCAATATAGCTTGAATACCCGCTTGCCAAGGACGAGGCATTTGCAAGACCCCCTAACACAACACAAATGGAAGTCTCCAAACTTCGAACTATAGTTTTCTCAAAAAACCAAAAAAAAAAACTTCGAACTATAGCGAGAGTGCCAAGAACAGTACATTCTATATTGACAGAACAAGAACCCAGAGCACAATGCAGTCTCACTAGCTGATCAAATATGCATGAAACATCTTTACTGCACATCTCCAGATTCACCCTTGGGAGCCTCCTTGATTTCTTCGGCGGTGTCCTCCTATAGACAAGAAAAATAGAATTTGAATTTTACTGTGAATCCAGAAAACAATAGTATGTGAGCAAAAAATGCCAAAAATACGCCAGGACAAGGAAGATACCGAGATGTCAGAGGTCCACAAGGTCAAGTTATCACGCAGAAGCTGCATGATCAGAGTGCTGTCCTTGTAAGATTCCTCACTCAGAGTATCCAGCTCCGAGATGGCCTCATCAAAAGCCTGACAGAAGCAAAGCAGATTAAAACACTAATACACAGCTCTACTACAAGGGAAAGGACTGAGACACTAAGGTCTCAAAAGATGAAAGGAGAAGAATGGTCCACTCAATTTCAATGGTGAACCATAGCTGCACCAAGAAGATTAACTCCAACAAAATAAAGAAACATAGCAGACAGTGCATATAGTTGACTTAGAACTCAAACCTGCTTGGCAAGATTGCAAGCACGGTCAGGAGAGTTGAGGATCTCATAATAAAACACTGAGAAGTTGAGCGCCAGCCCGAGCCTAATGGGATGAGTGGGAGCCAACTCTGCCAAGGCAATATCCTAAAAGATGTAGCGAAAGAGTTGGAAATGCACTGTGCTAGTATCAAACAACATATACAGAAAATATTAATGACTAGCCAACAAACTGTTATGTTATGATTACAAAATGGAGGGCAGGAAAATCACCTGAGCAGCTTTGTACGCCACCATGGTGTTCTCAGCTGCATCCTTCCTCTCAGATCCAGTCTTAAACTCTGCAAGGTACCTGTAATACCATAGATTCATTAACCAAAGCAAATTAACAGTGCAACAAACAGAATTCAGATATTAAGATGCAAGCACATACCTGTAATAGTCACCCTTCATCTTGAGGTAGAAGACCTTGGACTCTGGAGCAGTAGATGAGGGGACAAGGTGGGAATCAAGGAGCTTAAGGATTCCATCACAGATCTTGGTTAGTTCAGTCTCTATCTTGCCACGGTAGTCCTTGATAAGAGTGACGCGGTCCTCATTGCCACGACCCTCTTCCTTCTGTTCAATAGAGGATATGATGCGCCATGAGGCCCGTCTAGCTCCAATGACATTCTTGTAAGCAACGGATAGAAGGTTGCGCTCCTCCACCGTTAGCTCCTCTGAATCAACTGTCTTTGCCACCTTCTCCATGAACTCAACCATCTCTTCGTACCTCTCAGCCTGCTCTGCAAGCTTAGCCATGTAAACATTTTCCTCACGGGAAAGCTCAGCAGGCTGCGACATCTTCACTGTTTGTGGCTCCTAATAGTCCAACAATGATCAAACTGGGGATTTGAGTAAAAATTCTGGTCGGTTGAATTTTAACTTTAAAAAAAAGCACAAGAGTAAAGCAACACAAACACTTTATCTGGAAACTGTCAGCTCGGAATGACCAGAACAGGAACATTTTCACTGGAGTACAACATTTTTGCAATAAAATAGGATAAAAGAATTGCGAAGGACAAATCCTGCCATCTTAAGAAATCAAAACTTTGTAACATAACAAGTCAGTCAGATAAAACTTAAAATCCACAAAGCCATCAGATGGATGCAACTGAAATGACCATACACATGTCCAGATACATTGCATCACACAGGGCGACTTTGCCAAACTTGAATTTGCAGCTGCATAATGTCTGCAAACTGCTTAATGAGATTAGCAACCGTGAGAGAAATCTGGCACTAACTGAAATTCAGTTGTAGCAATCAATACTTCAAGTCATCCATCGCATGCTAGAGCTCATGCAGGCATTTCCACTTGTATGGGATTGAATAGACTTTCAAGCCAAATATTCAAGGAGCATGGAAAAATGCCATGGCACGCAGCAAACAGAGCAACGAGCTGCCCTCTTCACACAAAGTTGTCCCATTATCTAAGCTAGGTTCTCTACACATCAATACATAAAGACTTATATCCACATAGGCTTCTGCTGCCACAACAGTCTAATACGGTGCTACCTCTGCTTCACCACCCTTTTAGCACCTCCAGTAAGCCCACAGGTAAGAATTGCTGCTTAGGTCTTCAAGTCACAGAACAGTTCATAGGGCTGCTCGTGATGATGCTATTTGGTAGATGCGCTAGCTATATTTTGTCACAAGCTTAATTGATCACCCGCACTTTCCATCTCTATTCATGTCGTTGTCCTTATCTTTCCTCTTCGGAGCAGGCGGGGCATTAGGCATGCTCTGGAAGAACGAAGTCGAGAGCAGCGACAAAGAAACCTGGACCTGGTCCCGGCCCATCCTCGCAGGCACCTGCCGCCACCGCGCACCGACGCCACGGCGCTGCCGCTGGATCGGGCGGATGCATTGCTCGCGCAGGCGGCGGAAGCCGCCCAGGCGGAGCACGACCCAGCGGAGCACCTGCTCGGAGGAGCCGAGGCTGGTCCACTCCCGCATGCACGCCGCCTCCCACAGCCGCTCGTCCCGCGCGAGCTGCCGCCACGCCCGGCTCACGCACGCCGCGGACGCCAGTGTCCGCGCCTCCGCCGGCAACAGCACCTCGAACACAAGGTCCTCCCCCGAGATCCGGCACCCTCGCCTGCTCCTCCCCGCGGGGCCGTGGGGCTTGCTGCGGCGGCGGCGGGGCCCGGGGAGACGAGGAGGACGAGCACTCCCCTGCCCCGCTCGAGCTGGCGGGCGGCCCCTCCGTCCGCTGCTTCTTACTCGGCTCGCTGGACTTCCCGGCGGCCGGAGCCCGGGGATCGGCGCCGACGTCCGAGCAATCGGAACGGCACGTCATGGCGCGAGAGATCGGAGCGGAGACGAAACGAACCTGCAGGAAGCAGGGCAGCTTATCTAACTACTGTACACCGCAAATGATACTATATTCGACGGCACGGCAACCACGATTTCCCGCGCGAACCCATCCACCACCACAAATCAGGACAGATTCAGCTCGGAACACCAGATCTGACTCGATTACCCTACGTTTCGGCGAATCAGTTGCGGAAGTGGGAACTGACAATTGCGCTAGTTACTGACCCAATCTCGTGTAGGATTTCAAAATCCGGGGAGAAATTGCAGAGGGCTTTGGGGGAGGAGGGGAGGGGGAGCAGTTTACCTGTGCGGCGGCAGCTGGGTCTCCTTTCCCAATCGAGAAGAAAGTGCTCCTCGCTTTCTGCTTTTCTGTTTCCAGCTCGCGCCGCGGACGGCGCGCAGGGGATATAAAAGCGCGAATGGACTCCCGTCGATCAAACTTTCAACGACGTCGATTTCATCCAAACTCAGATGAACAGGATTTTTCATCTCGTGGTCCCGGCTGGCAGCGACTTAGGCGCTCGTCCGTCTGACGATCCATTTCCACTATAAAAGCAAGCTGGCCCTCCCTCATCCAATCTCTCTGTCACTGTGCGGTGGTCCGTCACGTCATTTTGCAACATGATGAAAGCTTCCGTTTCATAAAAATATCATTTTTTTATATTTAAAAACTATATTTAATCACTTATTTTATTCAATTTTTTTACAAATATATCATGTTTATAGTATTTTTAACAATAAAACAATTCACAACAAAATAAATTATATTTTTACAAATTTTTTGAATAAGACGAGTAATTAAATTTGAAGTTTGAAAGTTAAAAAAATAATTCTTTTTTATAGGACACACAGAGAGTAGGAAGAGGGTGGGCCCGGGGGCATCCCAGACGTCAGTACGGGGTCACTTTTCCTCGAGTTCGCGCGTACTGCTGCCGACATGCAGGCCCACGGCGTCGTGGGGTGCTCCCGCAGCACGTGGTGGGCCCACAGGTCATGGGGGCATAGCGGACAACGGACATGCCGTCTGCGCCGTCGCCACGTTGGCTGCAGGCTGCTCTTTTTTTTCTTTCCCGGCCTAAGGTTATCTGATTTACGGGCACCCAAAAAAAGATTGGGTAGAGTCGAATCTAAGTCTTGTTGGGCTAGGTAAACGCCCTGTAATAAGAGGGGTAGTTATGAATCTTGTGGACCACCCCATGGAGGCGGTGAAGGGAAAGCCCCATTGGTAGAACACTCTTAGCCCAATAGCCTTGTGCCCCAAGGTCAGGAGGGCCGAGCTCCAATTTCCTTTTTTTACAACTGTTGGGAAAAAGGTTTTAAAAAACATCAAGTTTGAACAGTATCAGTCAAAGCTGATAGCTTTGTCGATAAAAAAACAATCGAAAGTCATTTTTACTACAGTGTTTTTATATTAAAAATAGTTGGTTTTATTAACGAGTAGGATCGATTTTCAATAGTTTTTGAAACTACGGTTGGGAGGCGTGTAAGATTCTTGGCAAAGCGTCAGAGAACAGATTGCACATTAACATGTGGATCACCTGTGGGCTCTCCTATTGCAAGTCACACGCCAGTAACGCTCTGCCATCTCACACTCGTCAGTCGATCCATTTCCGATCCGGAGGTCCAATATCTTACTCTGTGCTGAATTATCTTTGTTTTGTGATCACTCACGGAGTGATTTTCTTTTTTTATCAAGACTTTTTTAAAATGTAAAATTTTTACTGAAATTACATATGAATCAGTTCAATTTTACAGAGAAAACATTAGAAACAGTAGAAATATCTCATTCCAAAACATGTCTTACCGGTTCATTCAGTGAGCTTCATTTTTTAAAGACAGCATGGACACTGAATGCGAAGATTGAAATACGAGATGTCATGTGATAGCATCGGTAGACGGTAGCACACGAATTTCTCGTGTACCGCCGTCAGCCGTGCAGGACAAAGAAGGCCGTGCTACAGATCGCGCCGCCTCAGCAACGCGCTGGATTCAGCGCAGCAGCAGGTCGCTAGCCTCGCTGAGCCAAAAGCTCGACATCTCTTTCCCCCTCCAACTACGAGCTCGCTTGCTGGTCGCTGTCTTCTGGCCTTCTAGAACCCTCTTCCCAGGCGAGCGCCCCTCCCCCTCCAGCAAGCACAACGCCGGTCACTCCGCCCCAACAGGCGAACCCAAAGTCCAGGCTCCTCCATTCGTCGCGACGCCTCCGAACACACCAACCCAACCGCTCCCGCATCCCCCCGGAATTCCGCGCGCGCGCGCCGTCGCCGTCACCCCCCGCAGCCGCACGCAGGTCGTCGTCTCCTCTCCACGATGACCGAAACGGTTACTCCACTATCGCTACCACTACCGCTGCTCTCGCCGCGCTCTTACCACTCCTCTCCGCGTCGCTAATTAATCGCTCTGTCGCTTCTCGCTAATCCGGTCCCGGGCGGCACCGGCCGATCCCTTTCTTTCCGTAACCGCCGATCGCCGCCATGTCCTCCTCTTCCTCCTCCTCCTCGGCGTCCTCGTGCGGCGAGGGCGGGAACCCTAGCGCCCCCGCGGCAGCGGGCGTGGTGGG
>BCLG01001089.1:96318-131649 GCA_001602295.1 Zoysia matrella | reverse complement strand
CGCTGGCCACGCGGCCGCAGAGCCCGACCATCCGGGTCATGATGGAGGAGGGCCGCGCGCAGGGGCTGGTCTTCGCGCCGTACGGCGAGCTGTGGCGGCAGCTCCGCAAGATCACCATCCTCGAGCTGCTCAGCGCGCGCCGCGTCCAGTCGTTCCGCGGCGTGCGGGAGGACGAGGTCGCGCGCCTCGTCGCCGCCGTCGCCGGTACGCCGCCCGGTCGGGCGGTGAACGTGAGCGAGAGGATCGCGGTGTTGATCGCCGACTCGGCGGTGCGCACCATGATGGGGGACAGGTTCAAGAGGCGCGACGAGTTCTTGGTGTCGCTCGAGGAGGGGCTCAAGCTCACCTCCGGGTTTAGCCTCGGCGACCTGTTCCCGTCCTCGCGGCTCGTTAACCTCCTCGCCGGGACGTCGCGGCTGGCGTACGCTAACCACGTGAAGAACTTTGAGCTCATGGAATCCGCGATCGAGCAGCACGAGGAGCGGAAAGCAGCCGCGGCGGCGAACAACATCGTGGAGGAAGATGAGGATATATTGGACGCGCTCTTGAGAGTACAGAAGGAGGGCGGCCTCGACACACCTCTCACCATGGGAACCGTCAAAGCTGTTATCCTTGTAAGCACCTCAGCCGTACAGCTTCCAAAAATATTTATTTCTTACACACTTTTACTTCCTGTTGATTGAAATTAATTTTCCATTCTCGTACGTGCTCATATAACTACAGGATCTATTCAGTGCTGGAAGCGAGACGTCAGCAACGACGCTCCAATGGGCAATGTCAGAGCTCATGAGAAACCCTGACGTGATGAAGCGAGCACAAGATGAACTGCGCAGCACTCTCAAAGGGAAGCAGAAAGTGAAGGAGGACGACCTGGACCAGCTGAACTACCTGAAGCTCATCATCAAGGAGACGCTGAGGCTGCATCCGCCGGCGCCGCTGCTCCTGCCGAGGGAGTCCATGGAGTCCTGCAAGATCCTCGGGTACGACGTGCCCAAGGGCACCACGGTGCTCGTGAACGCGTGGGCGATCGGCAGGGACCCCAAGCACTGGGAAGACGCCGAGGAGTTCAAGCCTGAGCGGTTTGAGAACGGCGCCGTCGACTTCAAGGGCATGCACTTCGAGTACACGCCGTTCGGCGCGGGGAGAAGGATGTGCCCGGGAATGGCCTTTGCGCTGCCGAATATGGAGCTTGTGCTCGCCGCTCTGCTCTACCACTTCGACTGGGAGCTCGCCGACGGGGTGAAGCCAGGGGAACTGGACATGACGGAGGAGATGGGCATCACCGTGCGGAAGAAGAAAGCCCTTCACCTGCATCCCCTCGTCCGCGTGCCACCTCAGTCAACATAATATGCAGTTTGAATGTTTGACTCCTATTTAGTTTATCTTATGTTGATGATCAACGTATCATGCAAGGATGTATATCCTAATGGCTTAGAATTTACGATTATAAAATATCTATTGTTTTCAAGTATTAAAAAATAGCAGATCTCATAACACAAAATAAAAAAAAAGTTTGGACTGCCGTAAAATTTTTATGCATGTCATATAATATGTTCTACGCCTAAGCATATCTCCACTCGTATGCTGAGAAAATCTTGGATATTGAGCTACTATGCACATAGAACTTGCAACCAAACGATTGAAAGATGAACAATTCACTTACTCCATTCTAAAGAACTAACTGGGGACAATAATTTTACAATAAAGAAACTATAATTCACCACTTTTCCCTCACGTGGAGCTCGTAGGCTGCGAACGTGGTCTGTAATTTAATTTAAATAAATCACGCCCACCAAAATCATTTTTCCAAAATGAAAATTACAAGCTCAAAACATCAAAATGCCACAATGGCTTGAGAAAAACCAAGGCTTTTGCGTGGTATTCACAGCAAACATCTGAATGTACAATGGTGTCACCAATGCATCGCCAAAACAACCGGCCGGCCTGATGATGGCAGCCTGTTCCTCAAGAACCTAGTAGCCTCTTGATTTCCACTTTCTGCTCTGAGGTCAGTCTCGATGGGAACTTGATGCTGAACTTGATCCTAAGATTCCCCTTCGTGGAAGGATTCTTTGGTATTGGCATGCCTTCTCCTACAACGAACTCTTCGTAGCCAGGGTATATAACATTGTTTATCGCTGCTGTCAGGCTCCGACCATCTAATGTTGTTACATGAACAGTATATCCAGCCAAGGCCTCAGCCAAGGAAATCTTCTGAGTCATGATCAGATCATTCCCATCTCTTGTGAACAGATCATGTGGCTTCTCATCAATTACAAATACAATATCTGCAGGGATTATGTGTGGAGCTTCATTACCCTTTTCAGGAAATGTTATTTTTGTCCCTTTCTTCCATCCAGGTTTTATGTCAATCGTTAGGATCTCCTCAACAACTAAAGTTCTCCTGCAAAGTAATAAAAAAAGGTTGCTCATAAGAAGCCAAATGGAACCATCAAAATGCATACAACTATCACGAAATATTCAGAAAAATAAAGATCTAATTTTGTGTAGAAGTACATATAACTCATAAACCTACAGAATACAACCACAAGATGTGGCACTTTTTTGCTGGATGCAGCACAAACGAGCTAGTTGCGTAAGACTGAGCTAAGCAAACTGATCAAACATCTAAAAGCCTCTAGTTCTCCAAAGCATCAAACCATTGAGCAAATAAGTATGTTGATGACCTTTTATATTTTTGGTTTCAATAATTAGTAAGAAAAAATAATCAAATATCACTCAGATCATTTTTGGCTACAAGTTGCTTTCCTTAGAGCCTCCTCTATAGTACTTCCGATGCAAGGGTTATAACCCTGTTACATTTCTTCCCCAAGGGAATAATATATACATAAGACCTCGATCAAAGTTTATTTATAATACTGACACCTAGCAACTACTGTGTTGAACTACTATAAACAAAGTCACAACTTTATTTCTTAGCATCTAATGCCAGTTCGCTCAGTCCATACATCTCGCTTGATGTGGTGATAATACTCTCCAAATGTTACATATATATTCGTAACAAATGCAGTTGTCAGAATAATAGAATCCTTCTGCCAAATTATAAGTTCCTCTTAGTTTTCTGATGTAGAAAGAACTTACCTAAGGTGCAACATAGGTCCTACATTTTGTTTGTCTGTCTCATGTAGCCCCTAGAGTTCAGTATTCTTTGGTAGATGCTTAAGCTTATATATGTTTTTCTATATCAATGAATCCCTCATGCTAGGAAAAACTGGGAAGCAACAAGTGATACAATTAAGGACGTTTACTAATGCAAGTAGCTATCTATACTGCTAAAATCACAGAAACAAGGTGGATTCCTCCTATGATATGCAGGCTCAATTGGAGTAACAATCCATACGATGCGTGATCAGAGACATTAGGAACCATGTTACCTCCTGCTGATAAAGCTGAGTTTGAAACGCTATAGCTGAATAAAAACAGTGTCATGCCTTGACATTCTGAAAATTCTCTTCTGGTTTGCAGCTATCCCAATTAAGTGTAGTACAAGATTAACAACCATGAAGAAACTGGAGCTAAGAAAATTGAGCATGTGGTTACCACAGTTAACAGAAAGTCTAGTGAGGCTGCAAGAATGTCCATGAACATCTATTTTTTCAACCAGGGGAACCAAAAGAGGAGGCTGAGATCAGTTTGCAATATCAATATCAATATCATTTTTCCTCTCAAGTAAAAAGAGAAGCTCAGGAACCTAATCTCCTCACCCTGTGTGAAATGGCTTTCTCTGCTGCCTAACCAACACTTGAGTTTACATACCCAAGTTGGGAAATCCGAAAAATATCCTGGTGCAACTTAAAAGATTTTACTGTGGTACTGGATAACAAATTCCAGTTTTAGTAGTCTCAGTGATATCATGAGATATCAGCATAGTACGACAACTTAGGGGTCTGTGAACTTACCTACGTGCAAGCCATACTATATGACAACAAAATATGTTTTTTTTTTCTCATATTCTATCAATTAGTAGCTGCAACATTAGAAAAGAAATAGCTACTTTAAAATATAATAGTCACTCACCCGCTAGCATCTAATATCTCCCGTGAAATCTTCATCTTCCTGGTTGTACCCTTGTGCAAATCAGCTAGGTTGCATGGCAGTCGATTCTCAATGGGTGCAGCTTTCTGTGGCCGTGGTGGAACATGCATTGATGCCTCACCAGGGAACTGAGAGTACGATCCAAATATATCATCGCCAAACATCCCAAACCTTGATCCTCTCATGCCCCTGTCAGCACCTCCACCCATGCTGTTCATGCCACCCATGCTTGAGAATGGGCTTGAGAATCCAAAGAACTCAGCAAAAATGTCGTCTGCACTGCGAGGATTAAACCGGAATGTCGATGCATCCCCGCCATAGTACGACGATCCACTAGGTCCACCTGCTCCAGGCGGTGGTACCTGCCCTTTGAGCCCCTCTTCTCCATACTGGTCGTAGACTGCCCGCTTCTGGGAATCACTTAGCACCTGCCATCAGAACGCAAGGACATTGATGTTTACGCACAATCCAATACAATTACGACACAAGTGTGAAATGATTGCTAACAGAAAGCACATATTAAATGGCTACGGCAAAACTGATCACAATTCATAACATGACAATCGAATAACATCCCGCGCGCTAAAAACAGGGAAGAGAAATCACAGGTCAGGAAGAACAAGAAGCTCCCAGATGCGAGACAGATGGCACTAACTTGCAACAAACTGTAGCAATGCCGCCCTTGTAAAAAATGGCATAATGTATGTATCCGAAGTTTAGTGCACTGCTTTCACTCCGCAAAAACCCAAAATGTTAATCTTCTACAGGCTACTATCCAAATCAAACAGCATCAGAATGCTCATAGAATGGGGTAAAAAATGAATCTTTTCCCCAAATGAACCTTGTTTACACAATGGCGAGCGCACCGCTGAGATCTGCTACCGGATTAGTGACAAGTAAACAGGGAAACGATCCCCCCCCGTACATACGCGCATCAAACAATCAATGTCCATTCTTCTCTCGACGGCCCGCTACGAGCACCGGCGTACTCTAGATCAGAGGCGCAATGGCGCCGGGGTGAAGAGAGGGCAGGCAGGCGCGCGAACCTCGTACGCCTCAGAGATCTGCTTGAACTTGGCCTCGGCCTCCTTCTTGTTGCTGGGGTTCTTGTCCGGGTGCCACTTCATGGCCAGCTTCCTGTACACCTTCTTGAGCTCGTCGTCGGAGGCGCCGCGGTCCACCTGCAGCACCTTGTAGTAGTCCACGCCCATCTCGCTGCGGCGCTGCCCCGGCGTTTGCGGCCGTTGGTGTCGGAGATGAGGCGAGGAGAGAGGGAGATGGGGTTGGGTGATTCGGGGTCGAGGATTTTTTTCGTGCGGGGAGATTCCGGGAAGTCCCGATCTCGTCAGAACTCAACGAAGGGAGGTGCGGTGCCACGTCGGCGTTTGCCTGCCGGCTGAATGATGGTCGACATGCCACTATGCCAGTGGCTGATATAAAATCATGGATGCTAGAGCTTGTAGCATCTAATCTATCATTGATCTCAGACATGTTCAAATTATATATTTTACAGTGTTAGATAGAAATAGTATGAGATAGATAAGAGAATTCATCACGGCCACCATTAAATCATAGCTTCATAGAATGTCAGTAGTAAGTGCATATAAAAAAAAAGCTATATCTAAAAACTCTTCTTTACCTTTACCCAATGTATTATTTTTTTTTTACACCGAAAGAAATAGAATGCACAATGTTGCCTCTGACTGAATTTAAATTGTTAAAAAAAATTCAAATTCATAATCAGAAATGTCACACTTGTTCAGTGATGGGAGAAATTTAATATTTAATATGTAAAATATCAAAATCAGCATAGACCACGCTATGACACGTTATGGTTTTTTTTAGTTAGCCATAGGTTGCATGGCACATTTATTAAAGGATTAATTTGGCATATGCTATTACAATTTTGTGAAATTTGAAATATGTCATTCTGGTCTATGTGTCATACACTTGTAGAACCCCTCTGTAAATGACACATCGATGTCATATTTTAAAATTTGTAAAATTGTAATAGCATGTATCTGACTAACTCATTTATTAAAGTCCAGATCTCCAAAGGGCTAGTTGCTTTATTCTTCTTTATTTTTGTTTTACAACATTCATTGGTGAATTTCAGGCCATGTCATATTTGGGTCTCTGGGACAATAAATGTGGTTGCATATGTAGATTATTGGGTTTCAAGCTTTTCTCATTGTCTTTACCTATATAAAAAAACAAATTTCTTGTGCATAAAAATGTGTATCTTTGTTTGTAAAAAAATAATCTTGCGAAATGGAATTAGCATGGTAACCTTAATTGTTGTTGTTGTAGTTCTTTAGAAACTACCCAACATCTATTTTTTGATTGCCATTATGCTCATTTTATTTGAAATACAATTCATATCACATTTGAAATTCAATCTCCAACTAGCATCTCCGTTATGTTGGGTTCTTGGCTTAATGGCTTCGGACCTAAGCTTCGAAATCAGTTGCTAGTAGGTGCTGCGGCTATATGCTAGGCAATATAGTTGAATAGAAATGATATGGTATTTAATAGAGCTAAAGCTAGATCCGTACGTGATCGCTCCTGCATAAAGAAGAGGAGGCAAGAACAAGATTCAAAAAGGGTTGCCGGCCTTTGGAGACCGTCATTATGGAAGTGTTTGTCAAGTTTAGTTGGAGATTCTCGAATATAATCGAAGCTTAAACTTGGGTGTTATTCTTTGTTTGTGTTCTTGTTATGAAGTCTAGAGGTTAAGTCTTTATTGGTTGTTTTTGACGCTGTGTACATCTTTTTAGAGATGTAGAGGTGGGGACCTTATCGTTCCTTTATTAAAAAAAAAGTACAAACAAGTTTGCATCATAACTGCGTTGGCATCAGAATTTTTTTGTACAATACAGCTTTCGTTGGTGATTCCACAGAAAATGTTGTCGTAGTACTCTGGTTTTCATCAGGGCATCTTCTCATGTTCTTTAGGACTGTACGTTCAAGGTAGCATGGGGGAAAATGAACTTAGTAGAAAGAAGCTTGACTAAAGCAAGAAATTTCAGTCGCTTTGTACAGGCGGCTGGAATAAGAAGACAGTGCACGATCGAGAAGGAAACCAGAAGCGTTACAGTAGTATTGTACTCCGTATTCCATTTTCCCAGTATGGCAAGATCATTCACAGCTAGCGACGGCATTTCCAGAAACAAAAGAAATATGGTGAGGAAAGATAAGCACATCATGTCGCCACCGCTAGACTCGGCCGCTCGGCCTTGGGCCTTGAATCTGCTTATAATTGGATTATTTGTGGAAATAGACGTATCCACCTATATGTCTTGCTTATTTTCAATTCCTCGGCAATCAACGTTTGCTGTAAGCGGGGAAACTTGTGGCCACGTGTTGAACAGAGGGTATCAAAACATTATCTCTGCTGGAACATTATCCACGCTGGCCATGATCTCAGCAGGTCTAACATGTACTTTTTCTTCTTTTTAATTGATGTTGCTGTTGAATTTTAAATTTAACTTTGACCATTTATTTTATTTAAATTTTTTTTTACAAATTTTATATATTTTAATATAATTTGATTTATCATTAAAGTTATTTAATCGTAATTTAAAATTTTACATATTCAAACAAAATTTTTAAATAAAATAAATGATCAAAGTAAAATCAATGATAACATCAATTTAACAACAGAGCACTCTGTATTTCTCAATCAATGACTCAAATGGTGTACTACTACTGATTTTCCGTTTCCGTCGTTGTACGTAAGTCCAACAGAAACGGAAATACGTGCAGCAGCGAAGGTACTCCTACCTGGGTTTTAGGTTGGCTTCCGGCGTCGATTGATCTGGTGCGCGATTTTAGTTCTCACGCCCACGCCACTGATCAACAGAAACAAAAAAGGCTGGCACATGAAGTGGCAGGATCAGGAGGATGAGGTTGCCATTGCTATTGTTGACTAAGTACTGCATCAGTTTCAAGAATATAAGTATTTTTTGATTTGAATAAAGTTAAAATTTTTAACGTTTATTTAATAATATTTAAACAAATTACATAATTTTTAATTTAAAAATATATTTTTTATAAAAATTTATTTCATAATAAATTTAAAAATATAATTTTTATATAATAAAATATTATTAAAATATTATTAAATGTATATTATTAGTGATTAAAATAATATAAAATTGACTTTGAATAAATTAAAAAAGCTTATATTTTAGAACGGAGCAAGTAGTATTACGTATCCATCGATCAGTTACATCCGAAAGAGCAAAACTCTCAACAAGTGTACATCATCGGTTTTCAAGATCACTACGTAATGTTACAAATTGAGAAAAACAGTGTGGTCAGGCCGCCGTAGGGACAGCCCGATAAATCAGTTCGGAGTCCAGGCCACGGGCGGGCAGCATGGTTCACGCTCGCGGCTCGCTACACGCATGGCACAAAAGAGGGAAGCGCCGAGGACGAGCAGACCAGCTCGCGTGCTCCGTGCCGCCATCTCCCATCTCCTCCGTTGCCGCCCACGAAACGCGACGCCTCTTCTCTTACTCCTATACATAGAGCAAACCAAGACTCCGCACTGCACGCCTCACGCAAAACACCCCGCCGAGCCCAAACCAACCAACCGACGCGTCCGTCTCGGACCTTCCGGTTCCTTCCTTCCTTGCCCAGTTGCCCCCACGAGACCGGCGTCGGCGAGCCGCAGCGCGGGCAGTGTCCCGGCGTCGTCAGCAACGGCGGGAACGAGCACTGGAGATTCGCGCGGGGCGTCACGGAGCAGGACGGGATGGCGGCGACGGGAGCCGCCTGCGGCAGCAGAATGAGCATCCGCGCGGCGCGGTTCAAGATCATGGCCAGCGTGGACGAGCGAGGCCCGCGGTCCGGGCTGCCGCTCGCGCACGGGGACCCCTCCGTCTTCCCGGCCTTCCGCACCGCCGCCGAGGCCGAGGACGCCGTCGCCGACGCGCTCAGGACCGGCGAGTTCAACTGCTACCCCGCCGGCCTAGTTCCAGTTTGCTTCCATCCTATGATTCAAAGAGAAATCGCCTTTTTTGTTACAAATATGCCTGCATGTTCT
Source organism: Zoysia matrella (assembly GCA_001602295.1). NCBI lineage: Eukaryota > Viridiplantae > Streptophyta > Magnoliopsida > Poales > Poaceae > Zoysia > Zoysia matrella. Next base: position 122,543 of record BCLG01001089.1, on the reverse strand, counting down.
TCTCTGCCCACAAAAAATACGATTGGTTGAATGCAATCGCGCGCTGCTCCCAAGCAAGGCAGCACGTGCCGGCGCCGTGATTCCACGAGGCCGACTGCGCCTCGCGCAGCCGGCAGCAGGCAGCCACGGGATCTTTGACCGCGGAGCGCGGCCTGGGGCCCACGTCATGCATCCGACGTGGGACGCCACGTCGTCCCGGTCCATCAGGACTGTTCTAGGGAGTAGGGACCGCCGCGTTTTTTCCTCCTGGCCACGAAGAAAAAGTGCCTCTTTTTAGTTGCTGTTCTTCTGACAACAACATAATTGAACGCCTGTTTCTTAATTCTGAAAAAAAACTAATTACTCGTACTTACTGTATTCGTTTCAAAATATAAATACTTTTAAATTTAGTTAAAGTCAAATTTTTATTACTTTAACTATGATAATATATAATCAATTATCATATAAAAATTATATTTTTAATTCATTCTGATATAAGTTTTTATAAAAAATATATTTATTTTAAAAATTATATAATATTTTAAATATTATTAGTAAAAATTAAAATAGTTTGATTTTATCAAACTCAAAAATACTTTTATTTTGAAGAGAGTAGCACTAACGTTGATCTCGCCTAAACCGAACCACAGAGCTGTGTCAGACTATCTGTCCCGAGACCTACCATACTCCCTCTCCTCGTCCGACGTCTTCCTGACGACGGGCGGGACGCAGGCGATCGAGGCGGTCATCTCCGTCCTCTCGCAGCAGCCGGGACCAACATCCTGCTCCCGCGGCCCAGGTAAGTAGTTTTTAGTTAGTATTTTTAAAATTGTTCATATGATTTTGTTTTAAAAAATAGTCATCATTTTATAGAGAAAAAAATTTTAACAAATTTTTTAACTCTCATCGCTAAGCAATAAAATTGTTAAAGAGAAATAAAAAGACAATATAAATTATAAAAAAAAATTCAAACATGTTTGTTTGAGCAATGTTAGATCACTAAAATAATAAAAAATGTTGCTAACGTTTATTAAAATTAGACCTATCAGTATATAACTTCAGTCGAAAATTACTTACTTCATTCTATTTTATAAGTCATTTTAAGTTCGGATATAAAAAATAAAAAAATATAAAAGGTGATACTTAAAAACAAGAAAGAGAAAGATAAAGATGATGGAGTATTAGAAAGAAAGAAAGTTGTTTCTAAAAGTGAGAATAAGTTATAATTTGAAAAAATTTGAGTAGATCAGAGTGGCTTATAATTTGAGACTAAAGGAATAGTATTTATGCAATAGTATATAAGAAAGAAAAAAATATAAAACACAGTTAATTAGAGATAAATATATAGAAACTCGATCTGAAAAAAATATTATGCCACCATTCTTCTCGCCTACGGACCTTTATTCACAAAAGCTTAGAATAATTGAACCATAGCTAATATGTCATTAAATTTTGTTTTAGTCAATCAAGGTAAGGTCTCTTTTGTAACACGAAATTTTTTTCTGTTTCTTACATTTTTCTATAAAATTAAATTGATTCATGTAAAATTCCTGTGAGATTTTTATCAAATTCCTGCATTTTAAAAAAAGCTAAATTTTTACATGTAAATTTGCACTTAAAAATATTTTTAATATAAAAATAATAGTTATATTAATATATATATACATATCAAATTTTAGAGCCTCTGCTTGCAGAGGCACGGGCTCGCCCGGCGCCCTCCATGTCTCCGAGCCGGCCCTGCACGAGGCGCGCGCGGCGTTCTGCGGCCCGGAGGTGCGCCACTTCGACCTGGTCCCGGAGAGGGGGTGGAAGGTCGACGTCGACTCCCTCGAGGCCGTTGCCGACAGGAACACCACGGCCGTGGTCCTCGTCAACCCCAACCCCAACAACCCGTGCGGGAGCGTCTACGGCTACCGGCACTTGGAGAGGGTGGCGGAGGTGGCGAGGAAGCTCGGGGTGCTGGTCGTCGCCGACGAGGTGTAGGGTAACTGGGTGTTCGGGAGCTCCCCGTTTGTCCCCATGGGTGTGTTCGGGCACGTTACACCTGTGCTGACGGTTGGGTCGCTGTCCAAGAGGTGGATCGTGCCAGGATGGCGCCTTGGCTGGGTAGCGCACTGCGACCCCAAGAAGATCCTGCAAGATTCTAAGTTAAAATAAAACCAATACAGAAGGCAGCTGCGGTTTCAATTTTATTTCATTTGCCCCATCTCAACTATATCAATGTTTCCTCGAGGAGAATCAAGAGAAAATTTTCCCATGCAAAATTAAGACCGATTTGTTCTCAAACAAAGAGATCGTGACATCTCAGTGATTTTTACTAATAAAAAATTATTAGAACCAGAAAACTGTTGCGGTGATAGACTGACAGGTCAGCGCCTAAGAAGGCTGGAAGTCAGAAGGTTCCATAGCCGGCAGGCGCCGTGCACAGCAATCTCCATTCCCTGCGATTCGCATTCCGCTGGATCTCTCCATCTCCGCCTTAACCCCTAAAACCATGGCCTCCCGCGCCGCCGCGGAGGCCGTCCTCCTCCTCACGGTGGCACTCCTCCTCCCTCTCCGCCTCCTCTCGCTCGCCCTCCGCCCTCGCCTCTCCGCGCCTCGCCGGACCCGCTCCGCCGCGGGGCTGTTTGCCGTCGCCGCGCTCCTCACCGCCATCTACGCTCTGCCCGACGCCGGCACCCGCGCCGGCGTCGCCGATGTGGACGCGTTGCGGTCGGAGGTCGAGGCGCTCAGGTTCAAGGTCGCGCAGCTGGGTGAGGCACCTTCGTCCCTTGTCATGTCTCCACCTTAAGTCTAGTTTCAGTTCTGAATAACCAAAGGTTTGAAATTTCGGTGCGCTTGCTGGCTGATAGAGTTTCAAATGTTCTTGTACATTTCACCCGGTTGAAATTTACTTTGCATTAGTCTTTACTGAAACACATTTTGTCAACAGAGTCCATTTTGGAGGAAAATACAAAAACTTTGAACAGTAAGGCTAGTATTTTGGAGGAGGATAGCAAACTCATTCAAACAATGGAGCGTGACATCCAGCTTCTGATGAATGAACAAGAGAGTACAAAGGTATGGAGTTAGATCAGGAAAAATAATGTGGCAGTGCATTGACTTCGATTAACAATTATAATTCCATAAGGCATCTCAGTGTGGTTAAATAGTGTACGAGGTGTGAATTTATAATATATACACATTTTTGGAGATTAATGGTAGTAAGGCACATAGATATTAAGTTCGTTGATTTCTGAGTTACTCTACTTGTTATGTTACATACCTAATTTTTCTGTTCGGAGTAGAGATTGTTAGACGAAGTAATTTTTTCATAACTTGATGTGATAAAATTTTATTGCTCCGGAACCTTGTTACAACAGATAGTTTTAGCCAAATTTTCCCTTGCTAACACTACCTCTCTACAGTTGCAGAACACCCGAGGCATATCATTCTCAGCAGAAAATATTAAAGATATGGAAGATGAGGTATCCCCCTTGATGTCATGCGAGGCGTTAGTGTGCTTACCAGACTTGAAACATGCCTCAGATGCCTGGCCCTATTTATGCTGTCCTACTTGATTTTTCAATTGTATGCACAATTCATATTAAGGGAAAATTGAAATACCACATATCCCTGTTTGCTCATCCTACAGTCTTATCCCCCCACATGTTATCTGTGGTAATCCATGATCATAACTATTTGTTTATTGGAAACATATCTGTATTATGCAAATTGATCTATTATATACTCCCTCCGTCCTCAATTACTTGTCATCCTAGAGTTCACAAGTTTTCCCCTTTTACTTGTCATTCTCGCTTCCTAATACACCTTTCTCTATTCCCAATACATCCCTATCTCTATCTCTCTCCTCCTCGTTTTCAGGGCATCCCACATTTTCCACCATCCTTAATCCCGGTGCTCACACCTAAAACAACAGCTAAATGGGGACAGAGGGAGTAACTCTTTTTATGAATAAAAGGAAGTCACCTGTAACATATTGAACAGTTTAATAATATAGGCACTGTATCTATTACATTGATTATCTGGGTAAGCAGGTGGTGGAAGTACATGCATGTTTATAGTGCAAATGCGAATTGAAATACATAAAATAACTAGTAGTCATTAAAATTAAATGCGTAGTGAAAAAGGCAGCGATGGAACTTATTCTATGCATGCTGTATAGGTAAAACAGCTCCAGCAGGAAGTCAGTAAAATAAACAGCAATGCTTACCCCACAGAATCTTTAGCGCATGATGCTGAGAAAAGGGTCGAAGCTTTGAGCTTGGAGGTCAAAAAGGTATGTTAATGTCCTTACTATGCTATTCACCTTAGTTCTGTAGTTACAGCTCATACTAATTCTGTGTATCATCTTGGTTAATTATTTTAACGGGGATCATCGAAGATGCTATAATGTTATGGGGACTATTTGAACCAGAGATTGATTATTATATGGTTATCACCTGAAAGTCTGTTTAAATTTGAAGGTAGTTACAAAAGCTTTTGAGAATGAGCCTGGCGCACATTATAAATTAGCCCCCCCCTCCCCCCCACCTTCTGCGTTCCAGGACCTGGCACTACACAAAATGCTTGTTCCTTATAAGGATCTAGTTTTGGAAGATTTGTTCCTCCATATCCATCACCGCTATCACATATGCATCATTAACTTAATCCTTAATTCCAGTTTATTTGTTGAATACATAAGCCCTGTACTATCGGTAAAATTTATGGCAATGTAAAGAAAAAACCTAATTGCTAGAAACTTCCTGCTCAAATCACTCTCAAAATGTACACCAGTTTAAATGCATAAACAATAACTCCATCACCAAACTATTGACAGAATTTGAGTGCAGTGAAACTAGAGAGATGACTTAGATAGCAGCAGATTTGGTGGAACCTTCAAAATATTTTGGGGACATACGCTCGCTGGGTGCTTTGGTGACTTGGAGGTGAAGGCAGATGATCATGTGCATTTCCTGGATTATTAGACAAATTGTTAAACAACTGCTGGACATTGTTAGGATCGCGTGACTACAACTATTTGTACCATTGTAACAAATAACTCTTTAGACCAACTTCAACAAACTGCAGTTACTTGTGAGTTTTTTAATGTAAAATTACAACATTTTTGCCTGGTACCACTTGTTATCCAGGCGTGCGCCCATTTTCCCATTCTATTGAAATTTGTCACTGATAGTGTGACTGTGTAAAAAACTTGTCATTTTACATGCACAGGCATACTAGTTGCAGTTCTGTAAAATATCTCAAAAATGTCATTCTTTTCTGTTACAGACATATTGCAGTTCTGTAGGTTTGTGATATTTTCTGTTAACGAAACAGGCATAAACCATCATGATCAACCTGATTGTCATTTATTCAATTATGCCACAACATTAACGAAGATATCACTGTTAAATTTGCATTTTCCATATCAGATAGAGGATATAATTGCAGAGCAATGGATCCAAATACGTCAATTGGAACAAGCATTTGTTTTAACTAAGGTAATCCACCATTTATATAGCATTGCAATACACTATGCAGAAGCAGTTCTTTCATCAAATGAAATGAATGCAGATGATGGCATCAAAAGTTCATGAGAGAAGCAAGCCATCAAAGATGGCCTTCAAGTGGCCTGGAAAAGACTCGATTCTCAAGGTAACTTGGTACCTCCAATTGGAAGCATAAACATACTGGTGGATTAGTCCAATGCTAGTTGAAAAGGAGTCCAGGAATATTCAGAAGTTGAATTCTAATTATAATAAGCACTATCTAAAACGAGCCACATAAAGCCATTGGAGTGCTATGGCTGCCCTCCCACTAGAGCCTAGCACTTTTTTGGAGGACTGAGATAAGTCCTCTTGTAGTCAATGGTTGTATTGATCCCAGTCTGATTACTTGATGGATTTGTGATAGGGTTAGACAGTCGCAGATATGGTTAGATATTTTAGTCTCTCCCAACGAAAAAAATCATTCGTTCTATCCTGTTTATCAAGCAAAGGATCTCTCCCTAATACTACCTCTTCCCAACTTATATTCTGATTTCTGGTTCGTTGATGTTTTATATCATAAAGCGCTATGCTATGCTAAATAAACAAAACTTTCCTAGGGAAAATATTAATTTTGTGTATAAGAGATTCAGAAATACTAGGTTTGCACACGCTATTCACTCTTTACATCAGTAATACCTTTTTTGCATTACAAGTCTCCTTTGTATTTTCTAACTATGATTTCTTGATGTTTACACTGCAGTATATCAATAATGTCAATCTCAATGATAATTTTCTTAGAGGGGCATCGTATGCAAGGTCCTGCTGTTCTCACGCATATAAACAGTCTAGGAGTTTTGTAAAAGCAATGAACATATTCTACCATGAGGTACCTGGTATTACCCCATATCTAGATTATTAATATTTCTAAGCATGAAGTGTAAAGCATTTGTGCCCACCTAGTTGTATCAAAGAAAGATTTACAATACTACTGGTATTATAAAGCACATTAAATTGTTAAATGGTGACAAAGAAAAACATGAACCACTCTCGGATGCTGTTTGTTTTCTTTAATTGATGCAATCACAAATATCATTCTATTATCTCTAGATTTTGAGGCAGTAATCAATTCTGTTGTCTTTCTATAGGTTACTCGATTTGGCAAAGCAATCCGTCGCCAGTCAATTCTTACTACTGACAGACCTGATGTCTTCTTTTTGGGTGGTTCTAGTTCAAAGAGATCATGCATTTCTCTTCCTTATAAGCAATTCAAGAGTTCCATGTCTTCAGCGCAGAAGTTTCATCGTAAGGTGCAGATCTTTCATTATCTTCTCTTTAAACAGCATATAGGTATTATGTAGTATGTCTTATTTATTGTATGTTTGTTTTAGACACTTTCAATGTCCCTTTTATATTTTATACAGAAATCTTAGTAATATTTACACTGCAGTACAGTTAGTTTTGTGCTGCATGATCACGTACATGATTAACTCACTAATTAGTAATTTCGTATGGACATCAGACTAAATTGGTTCTTGGCTTTTGCAGGTCCAGGTGTTTATCCAGAAAACGATGAAATCCAATAGTTATAGCAGAGATTTAGCAAACGAGCCAGTTGCATTCTTCTTGGTGAGTGTTTCTCAACTGTTATGTTTGCCTTTAATGCAACTCTTTCAACATATCACAGGAGTGCTCCTTCACACTGCAGGCTTACCTTGTTCTTATTTCACCAATGTGGATTGCTTGGTTCCTGTACTCGATGAAATTTGGCTCGAGGCAATGACAACTTGTCATGGAACAAGAGTTGTGCAGCTCTGGGCATATTAAAGAGAAAACATACCAAAGTATATGGTGTTTTTGTGTATATCTTGTAAAGGCTACAGGACGATTCAAATTATTACATCCAGTTGACTTATGGTTCACCAGTTCACCTCAGCTGCATATGCTCCCTGTTTTTTTGTTTTCCCTCGATAAGTCCCTTCGTCGCGGTAACCATAACTCTTGCTGTCTTGCACGAATACAAGCTCATTTTCTTCGACAAATGCCTTGCTTGTGCCCCTCAGCTTAGCCATTTTATGTAAAAGCATATACTAAGCCATCAACTCATGATAAAAGGGCTCGGTCCATAGGAACTTTTGTAAACTGAGACCTCCTTTGGAACATAGGATAGGAAAAAATATAGAAATAGGAAAAACATAGAAATTGAACTGATATGTTATAAGAATCTTATAGGATTTCAAAACATAGGAATAGGGAGAGGAAGCCCTTTGGTAACACCACAGGAAATCAAAGGAATCTACACTCATGGCATTTGATATCTGAGGTGAACAAATGCATATTCGCATTCATTTAATATCATATCATGTGACGCAATATAATAATTAATAAGAAACTACTTGAAATTATTGGGTTTTATTGGATTTCTTGCAAAGGCAGTTAGATTTCAGTCAGCTAATGCAAAAGAAAAATCTTTCATTGCAATTTGGCAGACCTTTGGATTTTACGTTTCTAGTTGCTGTTGATTGTGAGGTTTTCAAGCAGTGCTTTCCTTCCAAGTAGGAATTTTTCAAAGAGGTTGAACCTCTTGCTTCTTTTCCTCTGAAATCAAGCATAGGAATACAATCGGTAGAAAATTTTCCTTCACCATTCCTGCAATCCAAAGGACCAACTTAGGAAAAATTTCATAGGAATCAAATCCTCCAAAAATCCTTTGATTTTCCTCCATTGCAAAGGCCCCCGAACTGATCCTTACTACATTTTCCGTCCAAAAATATAAAATTCTTACGTTTTACAATGCAAAATAAAAATTGAAAGAAAAGATTATTATACCCTTACTTTTAATAAAAAAATTTCACTCATCCAACCATTTCTCATTTATTGTTACACTTTTGAACAAATAAAAAAACTCTTCAAATACTTACATTATTAACAGAGGAAGTACATTTTAGTTTAAAAATGAATATAAATTTAACTCGATCCTAATCTAATCCCATCTTCTTCGCATCTAGTTTATTTTTTAGCCCATTTTCAAACCTATCTCTAGTCAACTTGCCAATGAAGATTCTTGCCTTGGATCTCAATTAAATTATTACCCACATCATAGCTACCTTGTAGAATTCTCATATCAAGAAATCAGTTGTAAGGGAAAAAAAACTCCCAAGAATTAGAAAAAAAAGAGGGGCGGGGGGGGGGGGGGGGGGGAGCGCTATTTCTGGTTCTGACTTCCTGTTAAAAAAACCCGAAAAAAGTTCTTTCTGATCTGTCTTCTGGTCCCAACGTCTGTCTTTATCTGACAATAAAAACAACTTTCCTACAAATAAAAACAGTGCAGTGACAATAAAAAACAAAAGATATGTTTCTCAACAAGTTTTGGTTGGTGGTGCGGTCTACCGTGCAGAGGGAGGAAGACGGGGAACGGGGAGGCCAGGCGAGGGGGAAGCGAGCTTGCGGCGACCATGGATTCCGACCACTGGATCTCGCGCCTCATGGCCGCCAAGCGGCAGTACGCGCTGCAGCGCGCGCAGCGCCAATACGCCACCCCCGCGTCCCACCACGGTACGCTTTCATTTCTCGTTTTTGATCTGGCCTCTCTTGAGCTGACGGTGCCCGGATTGCGCTGCACTGTGGCGTGGCTCCTCCGATGGATCTCGATACGCGCTCGACGGTGGGAGCTTCTGTCCGGACCGGTTAATTTCTTATGGTCTGCGCGGGTTTCGTTGGATTTGGATTATCTTTGGTGAGCAACTGAAAAAGGTTCCACCTTGCGGCAGGAATGCGTTGTATTTTCGTTTAATTTCTTGCAATTAGGGGCGTTGGTCGCCCGTTAGATTCGTAATCATAAGAAGAGGAAGGACTGTCGGGATGATTTTGGCACGCGACCGATTTGTGCTCGCGTAAATGATTGATCAGCATTCCTACCATCCTCTATGCTGGAATTACTAGATTTTTCAGAAAGGTTGGGGCTTGGAACCCGGGTGATTGCTAAGCCAATTGTTAATATCCTTTTAATAGATTTATCAGAACAGGTGCAGTTTTAATTATCCTATTAAGTTCTCATCAACCTGGAGACTAGAGAATCAAATCTTTGGTATACCTATTCGGCCGAAGTCGTATCCATGATCTTAGTCGCAACACACTGGTGCCAAATGGTCGATTAGCTGTCAGTTGGCACAATCCTTAAATGATGCAAATAAGTTCATATCATGAAATTCTTATCTCTGAAATTATGCTTTAGATTTTCTTTGAGAGCTGTTTTATTATTTTCTTCCTCTTCCATTTACTCTCTTTAATACAATCTGATAAAAATATACCGTTGATCCTTCTATAAATCACTTTGTTTATTTCAATGATGTTCCACATGCAGATCGGTTAGGGTATGATGATATAGAACCAGAGGACGAGGTACGCTCGGATTACCCATGCCCTTACTGCTATGAGGATCATGACATTACATCTCTTTGTTCCCATTTGGAGGATGAGCACCCTTTTGAGTCTAAAGTTGTGGTAAGGTCCATTTCTTCTTATCATTATGTGCTTGATGCCTTGATCTGGTTGACGTATATTTTTCATATATATTGGAAGTTGTAATTCCATTTGTTTTCATCGCTTTGTTAATTAAATATACTTAAGTGGCTATTCTTAGCATAATCTGAAGTTGTGGCCGAACTGATGGACATAAGATGTTGGCTTCAGCTCTTTGATGGCTTGATCATGCTTTGGAGGCTTATGAAAAAAAAAAACCCTCTTCTGTGGAGCCTTACATATCATATGCCCCCAGAAGCCAGCTATTGGCATTATGAGAAGCTCAGTGCATTACATCCATTATATGATATATTCCTTAGTAAATTTCTAAAGCTCATTTATACCCTCCACAGGCTTGCCCAGTTTGCTCTGCTAGGATTTCGAAGGACTTGATGGATCATATATCCCTTCAGCATGGCTACCTCTTTAAAATATCCTCTCTTGATGAATAAATCTTTATAGGTTATTTTGCACATTTCTGTAAGGTGTTTTTTTATCTGTAACCTTCACATGTTTCTTTGCCAAATAAGTAAGGAGCATGCTTCCTAGAAACTCCCTTCCCAGACCCCACATTGTGTTGGAGCTTTCAACACTGGGTACACACCTTTTTAATCTTCATATGTTTCCTTAACATTGTGCATTTGCAGAGACATCACAGATTACGTAGAGTTGCTGGTACTGGCAACCACACTCTCTCATACGCAGGGAGAGAGCTCCAAGACAGCTACTTAAAGGTTCTTGGAAATATCGGCCTAAGTGGCAGTACAAATACATCAACTTCAGTCACTGATTCACTGCTATCTTCGTTAGTTCTAAATTTATCTTCATCAGAAGCAGAAGACACATCAAAGTCTTCTGCTGCTGTGGCGGAAAATAATTGGTTTAAAAGAGCACTACCTTCCAAGACATGGAAGACAAGGTATGACCAATATGTCCTCCTGTCTCTTACCATTATTAGATTGCTTCTCAGTTCTGCGTGGTTTATGATATTTTCTCTTTTGAATTAAAATGTGAATAATTTTAACTTCATTGCTAAACCATAGAACATGTTAAGATAACCTTTTAGCCGCTGGATTTTGAAGCCTCTTGAACTTTCCATGTTAACTCCAGGCTTTCTTTTACTTAATTACTTTGAGTTTTCCCAAGTACATTAAACACCTCTTGTACGTATAGGCTTTAGTTTGACCTGGAGTGTAAATTGATCAAACTGGTCTAATTATATTGTTCTCTAGTTGTTGCATTAAATTGGGTTTTAAGTAACATACTATTGTAACAAATATACACCCATTGTTGGAAAACAAATGAGACTATAACTCCCATACCGAGCCCAGTCAATGGTGGCACCTCTCGTCTAGCCTGAAGTTAAGTTTGCTAAACTGCAGCTGATGACAAGAATCGAATTAATGCATGCACACAACATGAATGCGGACCAACAAATATAATACTTGAATTCAAATGGAAGTTACAGGGCAACTGTCCTGTGTAGACTGCATACTGTCAAATGTAGGCACATGTATCAAACTAGGTGCACCTTTGATCATAACTTATTTATAGGTAAATGGTAGATGATAATGGAACATCATTGTTATGTTTTGATTTTAATCTCCAGTAGAGAAATCTGCATGAGTTTCACAATGCCAGGGTGTGATAAAATGTTAACGCATTTCTTCTTTAGTGCTGCTGATTTGAACCTTAGTCATGAAGAGAGGGAGCGAAGGAAGAAGCGAGCTGCAGTTCAATCAACTTTTGTACAGCATCTCCTTGTCACTACCCTTTTTGATGACTAGAAGAGGATTCACTACTTAATCCACCAAAATCATATGGGCCTTCTGCCCACTCATTGATCTGGATGAATAATGGACCACCTGTTTCCAATATCTTGAAGTTCATCTCAGTGAGGCTGACACATGATTACATCATCCTGGACGACAGCCTGAAGAAGCAGGGGTCCTCTTCTATGTTGTGGAAGCAGATCTTGACATTTGCTTTCCACACCAAATTCAGGTTTCTGTGGTACTGAACAGCGTGCCTGTTGTAGAATCATGTTTTTCATTGATTTCTGCAATGCAGAATGTGATGTACTTTACCTTGATTTCACTGTGAATATTTGAAGATTGTCTTTCCAAATTTAGTGTATGCATGAAGTTACATGTTAAATCTCTTGTTTCTAAACCATGTTCACTTTTTCTTTTATTAAGAGTTATGGGAAAAACTAGTTTTGCGGATGATTCTAGTCATAATGTTTGATGAATGGCCTCTTCATCATGAGACCTGAGCTTCATCATCACATAGGAACAGGAGGAACTGCATGAGATGATAAACCACAACTTTGCAGGAAATACATAGCAGAATAAAGGAACTAGACCAATTCCAAGAAGCAATCCAGATTCCTCAATGAATGTCACTAGCTGGTATGCTAGCTAAAAGCATCACATCACCATATGTACATACTATAACATGACAGAAACAGCCCTACCATCCTCATTATTTGACCAATGATGCCTCAGATACCAAAATACAGTTTAGTGTCACATTACACAGATAGCTAGCGAGAAGGTTAGCTAGACTAGACCAAATTAAGAGAAGCCGATCCTACGAAGCTGATGCTGAAATGATGTGGCACAGGTTTCACAATGCTGCAAACTCCTTGTTCTGTAAGATACTGATGACCTCTTGAGTGACTTCAGTGCGTGCAGCGAAATCTGAGGAATAAATACGATATGCATGGGAGCACCAAAAAAGACAAGGGGAAATTGGTGGCGTTACCCTTATCAAGCATTCTGTAACAGTATTGAGGCGTTATGAGAAATAAAAGATTAGAATGCATTAAAGTGTGAAAAGTATAAGAAAAAAATTCAGTGACAATTGTTTTGAGTCACTATTCTTGCAAAAGCAAACAATGGTGCCAAGAAAATTTATGTAATGATCAAAGTTGCACGGTGTATACTGTAAAAATATTCGACATACTCAGTGCCATATATCATGTCCAGGAAACGTATGCTTCGACAAGAAAAAGAATCACCTAAGCTCTTACTTATCAAATGGATCCAAGCTACAAGTTATCAGCATACAAAATAATTGCTATGTGCCATCAGATTGTCAAGCTCAGCTCCCTCCATCTGTCTGCAAAACAACACTAGTAGAGTTTAAAAAAAAATCAGACATTTTACCTTCCTGACTCAAATTAATAGAAGCCGCAAGGGCAATTGCTTCCTGTACGGCAATCATGCCTCAACGCTGCACAAAACGAAACCACGGCAATGGAAAAAATGTGGAATTTTACAGCAACCTCACTACCGATATAAACATTCCATTTACATATCCAGACTGAGTTGCAGTACACGACCGACAAGCGAAACAGACCAGATGGATCAGAACGGCAACAACATTCAGATGACCATGAAACTTTTTCCACACAAATATAGAAAAAAAAAACATGGGTAACCTCCCAGCTTTCAGAAGGCCAGATGTTCGCAATTGGAATTTGGAACATCTGGTAAGGATCAATAATGGCACCAAACAGATAAATAGAAGAATAATCAAAACTGAATATGCTAATCCCAATGTAATGACAATGCTGTCTGTATGCCGTTCTTGGCCTTAATTCCCTCCCAGGTCACCTACAGGGTTCTTTTTAATGCCTCGGATTAAAGAATTGCTGGATTCCATCCTTTTGGCTCTGAGAGCATTTAAGCTGATCTGCAATGTTCATGCAAGAGAAAATTTCTTTACATGTCAGAATTGGCATCAATTATGTAATTTCAGGGTGCAACAGCAGAGGACTTCAACACCAGAAAGAGAAAATCAAGTTTACCTATTCGGAGCTTGGATGGGATCCTCTGATTCTTTCATAACAAAATCAGTTCCAGCATCAATGTTTCCCTGAAGTAAGCACAACTCAGTTCCAGCATCAATGTTTCCCTGAAGTAAGCACAACACATAACTCAGAAATAAACCAAGATCGAGAAAAAAAAATGCACACATCCAAAACGGCACCCTTTTTATGACCAGAGGGGGCACTTTATCATGTCAAACTGCAAAGTTATTTTCCAGGGAATGGATCAAAATCCCGATCAATTAACAGCCTCTTGAGGACCACTCCTAAAATCTCTGAATATTTTATCTCAAATAATAATAACCATTCTATTTTCAGTGCAACTAACATGGGGAACAAGGGATTGATTTAGGTTCTCATAAAAGCACTCAGACTAATGACAAACAAAGCAACACCAACCAGTAGCTCCATCGATTTATAATCATCAAACAAAACATGCTCATTCAAGTTGCTCGAAAATCAATATCAAGAACACCATGAGGTTGTATGTGGTTCGTTAGATTTCTATTATCAATCCACTCTGTTCTATTGAATGACATGATCTAATCAATCATTCCTAATTAGAAAAAGCAATGGAGAATGGGCAATGGTAGCTTTTGTACTGCTATACCATGATCTGTTTCTTCGAAAATTGTGCTATTTTAGAAAACAGCAGTACACTAATGCTTTTTAATTTTTGTTTAAATTTTGATGAGAAGAGCAACATATTGTTAACTAACTGATTTTTCTATAGGAGAACCCATCCAACTTTAACAAGGTTTAAACACAAGAACAATAGAGTGAAGTGATCTCAGTCAGCAATCAGTTAAGCTCACAGGACAGCTCCAGCGACGCTAGCCTACAGCATCCACTGATGAACAAGACATCATTTCATATAAGGGGCCAATGACCAGAGGAAGAACTAAGCTATTGGTGCCATCGGTTTACCAGGTTGCACAGATCAAGATGCCACAATGACACCACAAAAAGATCAGGCAAGCACGAACATTACTCTAAAAATAACAACCAGAATAAATATGATCTCAATACTTCTATACTCTGTTCTAGAGGCAAGCTACATTTCTTCAAAAATAATAATTTCTACAAGCAAACTTATCAAATAGCTTATATAAACTTCGAAGGACAAGGAGGGGATGAAAGAGAACTCACTGATGATGTTGCTTCTTTCTCCTTCAGCTTCTCCTTCTCCCTATCTCTCTGCAACTTGGAGACAAGGCCAGCCCTTCTCTTGCCCTTGGCGAGGGCATCCTCATGTTCGGATGTAGCAGACGGCTTCTTGTCGCGGACCTTCCAGACGTCGCCCCTGCGTATGAGCACCTTAGCGGCCTTCCAGCCTTTGGTGCTGGTGTCAATAACGGTGACGTCAGTCCGGCTGCACCTCTCGCCATCGGCATCCCCGGTGCGCTCGGCCCGGCGGCGCCTCTTTGCCTTGGCGGTCCTGTCCTTCTTCTCCTTGAGGGGGCCGGGCGGAGCAGGGGCAGGCTGGTCGTCAGTTCTTGGGCGCGGCCTGGACTGCTTGCGGAAGGCCTTCAGTGGCGGGATGTCCAGCGGGACGGAGCACGGGACAGCGAAAACGTCGGAGATCACGGCAGTGAGCTGCAGCTGCGGCTGGGGCTGCGGGGGATTGCTAGAGCTAGGGTTTGGCCGCGAGGGGTTACGCGGCGGCCGTTGCTGCTGCTGCTTGGGCTTGGTGGCCTTGGAAGGCGGTACCACCATGATGGGGACGGGGTCGATGTGGTCATTGGAGGAAGGATGCGGGGGAGGAGGTTGGAGCGGGGGAAGTTGGGGCCACCGGCCTCCGTAGAGGAGATCGTCGATCTGGAGGTGGGCCGGGAAGGAAAGGCCTTCTTTGACGTGCAGCCGGTGAAGCCATGACGGCGTCCTGCTAGCGGCGGCGGCCGCCGCGCTGAGCACCGTCGGGCAGCACGGCATTGTCTTCCTCTCCGGCTGCGACGACGGTGGCCAGGCCTGGTCGGGAGAAGATGAATAAACAGAGAGGGCGGACCAGGATTCTCTGCAGCCTTGCACGACTGTACCACTGACATGTGGGCCAGCCTATCAGCGTGTACAGTCAACTGGGAATGAAAGATAAGAGACAAAAATAAAAAAATTTGTCTGGATCTATTAATTTCTTGCTTGCTGCTTTTGTTGGTTCATGGTCAGGCCGTCCAAAAAAAACAACTCTATCAATGAAAGCGAAAAAAAAAAACTCCATCAATGAAAGCGAGTCTCTTTAGATGCGCCTAACGAATGAAGTGAGACCCATTCAAATGGATTATTATCGTACTATTAGTGCTACATACGTTTTAAAATATAAGCATTTTTATGTTTGAATAAAAGTAAAATTTTTAAACTTTTACTTAATAGTATCTAAAAAATTACATAATTTCTAATAAAAAATTAATTTATAAAAATTTATTTCATGATGAATCTGAAAAATATAATTTCTATAGGGTATTATAAGTTATTTTGAAGCTAGACAACAAAATTAAAAAAATTTGAAAAAAAATAAAATGTTCTGAAAACCAAGCGAATAGAGTGCAGATATATTAGGAAGAGAAAAAAAGTGTGTCAAGAAATAAGAATGATTTATAATTTAAAAAAACTTAGTAGTTCAGGCAGAGAGAGTATTAATTATATTACTAGTGGTTAAAGTTTAAAAAGTTTGACTTTGATTAAATTTAAAAATGCTTATATTTTTGAACGGAGGGAGTAGGTGATAGTGATTTTGCAAATATGTATTTTACATAATGAGAAATTCCAGATTGGAGCTCAAACCTACTACCGTAAAATAGTTTAAATTGGAGTTCAATATCTAAGTGAAAAATGAGAAATCAATAGAGAAGCTCATGCACATCCATTAAGACATGTAAGATTGATGATTATACTGATCAACAAGGCAAAGTACATTTCCATGGAGGCAACTGATTCTATGATTGCAATACGTGTACATACGGAGTTTAATTAAGTTTCAGAATATTTAGCTTCAGGCTCAAAGTCGAGTCCATTCTCACTCCTGAAATTGCATGTTGCCTGTCACTTGGACCCACAACGGCGTCATTCAGAAGCCTGTGATCTGTGAAGAACTGAAGATACTGAAATCGTCCATCTCAGCCAGTCTGATCAGCCTTTACCAAGCTTGTTCTCTGGAAGGCATCCAGAGGTGTTCTCAAACAACTGGCAGTTGATTCAACAAATAAACTGTTTCTTTGGGCATCAGCTTCGGATTGCTAACTTAGATGCTGATGCCAAGATTGAGTCTTTAACATACACATTTCACAGTTATTTTTCAAACTAGCCTTCCTGAAAAAGGTATACCATGAGAAAGGTAGTTGCATGAACATGGTTGAACCAACCTCGTGATTTTTCTGCAGATGAACGACAATGTTTAAAACAAAACTAAACGGCAGTGTTACTGGGGATGATTTTGACACAGGTAATCTGTTCTTTCACAGTGCATGCCTGAAAAAAAAACTATGTACCTAACAGTAACATTGAGGCTTCTGAAATTGCTCAAATACAAAAGGTATAGGATCAAATTCTATGTTTCAGACACAGCGTGCTGCTTCTTTAGCAGCTTTCTGAAACCAAATTCTCTCAATTCAGGTTGTAGCTGATACTTTCTTTCATAAATGCTGCTTAATTTACAAAAAGAGCAAATAAGACAGCCGAATAATAAATGACTGAGAATATGTAGTAAGTTAATGGCGTAAAGTGTTCTGTTCTACTCAGTGCATTCTATCCCATTAGCTTAACCTAGCTTTTCCATCACACAGAAACATCCAGTGGGAATGATATGCACATCAAAGTAATAACTAAAAAGTAAAAACTTACCCTTCTGCCTTTCACCATGCCATAGAATACTAGGCTTTTCAGCACAACAGCATACAAATTTGCTCCCAGCTCTCACCAAAGGAAGTAGCAAACCATTAAACATTAGAACAATCGCTCAGTAATGCCAACCATTAGCACGGCAATAGTTGTGAGAAACAGAAAGTGCACGTGCTTCTTTGACTTTCTTGAATAAATTGTATGCAGTCTCAACTTTGTTCATCTCCAACAACTTCTTGTTCAGCTTGCTGTACACAACTCTCCCGAGACAGAAGCCATTCCGAACTGATTCTTCCACCACAGACACAGCAGCATCAACCTTACCCACATTGCTTAAACCATTTACAATAAACTCGTAAATCTCCTTATCGGATGGATACCCACACTCTTGAATCTCCGCCCAAAGCTTCAAAATAGTGCCGCTCTTCCCAAATCTAGCAAGCCTTTCAAGCAAAAGCTTATATGCTTTCAAGGATATTACACAACCAGCCTTCCTACTCTTTTTATATATCATCAATGCTGCGTGAGGGGGCCCAAATGTACACAGTGGCTCAATGAAAGACGTAATCACCCCAGTATTTGGTCGAATTCCTTGAGCCAGCATGTCATCAAACAGTTGAAGCGCATCAGCCACCCTGCGCTCTCTTAGAAAAACTGTAATCAGCTTTAAGTATGTATCGATGTTTGCAGGACAGTTCTTATCCACCATAACATTGTAATACTTCATGCATCTGTCCAAATCGCCAACAGATGCAAAATTTAAAATAATTGCATTGTAGGCCTTTGTACTCAGACCATATCCCTCTTGAACCATATTTTCAAACACCTTGAGTGCCTCTTCAGCCTTCCCTGCTCTCCCAAACGCCTCGATTAGATGACAATGTGAAGCTTCATCAGGTACCAGCCTATCCTCCAGCATCTTTGCCCAAAATTTTTCCAGTTTATCGACCCTCCCAAACCTCGCCCAGCCACCCATCACCTCATTGTACGCATGGTTATCAAGACCAAGGGACTCCTCACGAGCGGCCAGTAAGAGGGAGCTGGCAAGGCCTACATGTGATCTCCGGCAAAGGCATCTGATGAGGGTTGTCAAGGCCTCTTTTTTGTGGCAAGCTTTCCCAATTCCAAATCCAAATTCGTCGGTACTGAGCACTTCAATGGCCCTGCTGACATGTCTGGCCGCAACTAGGCTATCGATGATGATCTCCAGTGTGGTCAGGTCCGGAAAGACGCTGCTTTTGCGCATGATCTTCAGGGCGTCGTCGAGAAAGTCGAAAAATTTCTTCCTCCCCAACGCCCTGATGACGATGTTGCAGGTGTGGACGGACGGGGCCGGCTGGGAATTGCTGACCGCCCAGTCGAAGAAGGCAACAGTGGCAGCGCCGCTGAGTTCGCCGACGTTGACGACGTCAGAGAGCACCTCCGGCGCGAGGGCGGCCGCGGCGTCGAGGCCCGTGGAGGAGAGCGCGCTGTGGAGCGCCGCGCGGCCGGGGGGCTTGCGGAGGAAGACCCCCCGGAGGCGGTCGGCAGCCGAGAGGAGGGATGTAGGCAGCGGCCGTGGACAAGAAGGAGGATGAGGCGATGCTGCGGCATCGGGAGCGGGGTTGATGGAGTGGAGGTCTGGGGATAGTGGCGGAGGCGTACTAGGTGGATGGGAGGAGAGTACGCGGAGGGAGGAGAGGACCATGTCCTCGGCGGAGGCGGCGTACCTGCGGCTCTGGAGGAGGAGGAAGCGGCGGGTCGCCATCTGCTCGCTTCCTCCGCAAGCGGTGCCGTGCTGAGCGGGGAGGACGCCCCTCTCCCCGTGACCACCGATCAGGGTTGCTGATGCCGGCCGGGGCAAGGTGCCCGCCGAAGATGGCGCCGTCGTCGCGCCTGGAGGGTGAGAACTGAGAACCGGAGAGAGGGGGCCATGCGCGCGTCACCAGTGGCCTTGCAGGCCGGCCCGCGCCGCTGGGAAATGGATCCTCTGCTGAGTTGTTGGCTTGTTGCGAGTGCCAAAGAATTCCCATTCTCTTGAGCAGTTGGGCTGGGCCTCTTTGGTTCTCCATTTAACGTAGCACATCAAATGATCAAACTTCGGTCAGGGAATGTATCCAAATTCCGGCTGTAATAGATCCAATAGCTAGCGCAACAATAGATCTTTTGCAACAATATACTCACTTCGTCTCAATAGAAGTCTATATTTTATTGACTATAAGTTTGAGCAATGATTTTGATATATTTAATTAATTTTAATAATATAAATTATATATATTATGAAAGTGTTTTTTTTGATGAATTTGAAAGTACAAATACTAGATTTTTAAATTTAATTCAATCTATATAAATTATTGGTCAAAGCCATAGTCAACAAAAGCTAAAAATATACTTTTATTGGGACAGAGGTAGCATTGTATTTTCTCTGTTTTAAAATATAAACATTTCTAAGTTTAGTCAAAGTCAAATTTTTATCAACCACTAATAATATATAATTAATAATATTTTATCATATAAACATTATATTTTTTTGAATTCATCATTAAATAAACTTTTATAAAAAATTATATTTTTATATTAAAAATTATGTAGTTTTTTAATATTATTAGTAGAAGTTTAAAATTTTTGACTTTATTCAAATTTAGAAATGCTTATATTTTGGAACGAAGTTATTTTGCAGAAATAGTAGAATGTTTAACATAGCCGGTCCCAAGCTCAGATAAAGGAAGAGGGTACTCCGTCTATGCTTTCTAACATGAGTGGAGGTTCTACTTATGTTGCCATGACATAGCCGGTATCAAGCTCGGATAATTTAGTAGGTTGTGTTAGGCGTGACGAGCCAACAACTATCTTAGCCATTCACATAGAAATGAAACCTCAAAGAATTTCGTTGGGGTGTAATCCTTTTAGCGACGCGCTATGCCGAAACCTAGGTATGGTGAAAAATGAGCAAAGGTCGGGTCACCACATCTTTAGTGGTGCGCCGTATCGTGATCTGGATGCGGTAACAAGTGTGCAAAGATCGGGCCGTCGCATCCTTAGTGACGCGCTACGCTGTCGCCCGAGTGTAGTGGAAAATGAGCAAGGGTCTTCGCATTTGACTCGGCTAATACGAGAGGTAAAGAAGCTAGTCGAGCCTTATAAGTTGCGGGTAGGTAGTTGAAATATAGGGTCGCTGTCGGGTAAGTTTTGAGAGGTAGTCGATGCTATGATTAGGCGATGTGTGAATATTCTTTGTGTTCTGAAGATGAAATAGAAGGGTCAAAAGACAAAGGAGATAGAAGATACCGGTTTCAAGCTTTGGTACACGAGGACATTGATAGCAAAAAATGGGGTAGGCATTGTGATCGATAAGAGGTTTAAAGATGACGTGGTGGACATCAAGAGGCACGAAGATAAGATTATTCTAGTGAAGCTGATTATTGGAGATTTAGTTCTGAACGTAATTAGTGCTTATGCCCCTCAAATAGGTCTGAATGAGAGTGTCAAGAAGCAATTCTGAGAGGATTTGGATGCAATAGTCAACAGTGTGCCTATCACTGAGAAGCTCTTTATAGGAGGAGACCTAAATGGGCACATTGGCTCTTCTAGAGTAGGCTTTGAGAAGGTGCATAGTGGTTTCAACTACGAAAGTTGAAATCAAGAAGGGGAGAGGGTTTTAGACTTTGCCTTGGCCTACGATTTGTTTATCGCGAACTTCTGTTTTAGAAAGAAAGCTTCTCATTTAGTAACTTTTTAGAGTGGTCCTCACTGTAGCTAGATTGATTTTATCTTAATGAGAAGGGAAGATAGACATGCTTGCTTAGACTGTAAGATGATACCAAGAGAATGTGTGGTATCTCAGCATAGGCTTGTGGTTGCAGACTTTCGCTTTTAGTTGCGCTCTCTACGGAGAAAGCAAATCAAGGTAAAAATGACAAAGTGGTGGAAGCTTAAGGAAGATGCAGCACATACTTTCAAGAAAAAGGTTATCAAGGAGGCCTCTTGACAGGCAGAAGATGATGCAAATGTTATGTGATTGAAGATGACCGCTTGCATTAGAAAAATAGCATCAGAGAAGCTTGGTGTGACTAGAGGAGCCAGACGTGAAGCCAAAGACATATAGTGGTGGAACAAGAATGTCCAGAAAGCTATCAAAGAGAAAAATAGTGCTTTAAGCGAGTACACCTTGATAGAAGCGTGGTCAACATAGAGAAATATAAAATAGCAAAAATGACCGCAAAGCGAGCGGTGAGTGAGGCAAGAGGTCGGATGTTTGATGCCTTGTACCATCAACTAGACACGAAAGAAGGAGAAAAAGACTTTTATAAGATAGTCAAAAGCCGAGAGAGGAAAACTAGAAATCTCACCCAAGTTAAATGCATTAAGGATGAAGCAGAGCATCCGTTAGTAAATGATAAAGAGATCAAAGAAAGATAGAGAGAGTATTTCTCTACACTCTTAAACGAAGATAGTGGGAGCTCATCCATTGAGTTGGATATCTCTTCCGATGACTTAAATAGGCACTTTGTGAGAAGGATTCAGGAATCCGAGTTAAAAGAGACCTTGAAAAGGATGAAATGAGGTAAAGCGTTGGGTCCGGATGAGATTCCTATTGAAGTGTAGAGATGTTTTGGGATGTAGCAATAGTTTGGCTCACCAAGTTGTTCAATCTCATTTTCCGATCAAACAAAATGCCTAACGAGTGGAGGCGAAGTACTTTAGTATCGATCTTTAAGAATAAGGGAGATGTGCAAAGTTGTACTAACTATCGACGGATAAAGTTAATGAGCCACACAATGAAGCTATGGGAGAGGCTTATTAAGCACCGTCTACAGGGATCAATGAGTCACTCAAAACCAATTTGGTTTTATGCTCGAGAGATCCACTACGGAGGCAATTATCTTAATAAGGCAACTGATGGAGAGATACAGAGAATAGAAGAAAGATCTGAATATGGTCTTCATTGATCTAGAGAAGGCTTATGATAAAATGCATAGGAACGTTATATGGTGGGCATTGAAAAGGCACAAAGTCTCAACAAAGTACATTAACCTCGTTAAGGATATGTACGTCATGACAAATGTCTGAACAAGTGATGGAGACACCGATAAGTTTTCAATTAATATAAGACTACACCAGGGGTCGGCTCTGAGCCCTTATCTTTTTACTTTGGTGATGGATGAGATCACACGAGACTTACATGAGAACATTCCTTAGTGTATGCTCTTTGCGGATGATGTGATGCTAGTGGATGAGAGTAGGATAGAAGTGAACTAAAAGTTAGAATCATGAAGACATGCTTTGAAGTCAAAGGGTTTTAGACTTAGTAGGTCTAAAACAGAGTATATGAGGTGTGATTTCAGTGCTACCGCAGTCGAAGAGAGATGTTAGACTTGATAGCCAGGTGATACTAAAAAGGACACTTTCTATTATTTGGGTTCAATGTTGCAAAAAGATGAGGATATTAATGAGGATGTAAGTTATAGAATTAAAGTTGGATGGTTGAAGTGACGTCAAGCTTCTGAATTCTTATGTGATAGTAGAGTGCCTCAAAAACTCAAGGGTAAATTTTATAGGACTGCAGTTCGTCCTGCCATGCTTTATAGAGCAGAGTGTTGGACTACGAAAAAACGACATATCCAACAGCTACACGTAGCCGAAATGCGTATGTTGAGATGGATGTGTGGCCACACGAGGAGAGATCGTGTCCGAAACGATGACATACGAGAGAGATTAGGAGTGGCACCTGTTAAAGAGAAACTTGTGCAGCATCGTTTGAGGTAGTTCAGACATATTCAACAAAGACCACAGGAGGCACTGATTCGTAACGGGATAGCAAGTCGACCAAACGGTGTGAAAAGAGGCAGAGATAGACCAAACTTATCTGAGAAGAGTCTGTAAAGAGAGATCTGAAGAATTATGATATTGTCAAAAAATTAGCTTTGAATAAGAATTCGTGAAGGCTAGCAATTCACGTGCCTGAACCTTGATTGCTGGTTGTTGCTTATTTTTAGTCGTCTCTCGAGGTTACATCTTTAGTCTATCTCAACTTGCTTGAGACTAAAGGCTTTGTTGTTGTTGTTGTAGTAGTAGTAGTAGGAGAATGTAAGAAATGCTGCTACCATTCCTCAAATAAGTCATGAGTATTCGGTACAGATTAGTGGAGTAAAATACATTGTAGCTAGTAGAACTACTAGGCGTGGAACCAATAGCAGAAATAGTATAGACCTCACAGGTGAGAAAAGCTGCTACCGTTCCTCATAGAAGTCATGATTCCTACGGTACAAAGTAGTAAAAACATTTATTCGTCCATCTCCATAATCTGATCTTGATCTTCTTGGCAACCTCCAACTTCCATGCTTATGTCACCCTTACGGTACTTCTGATTGTAGCGCAGTACTACAAGTGAGATAAAGGCTGCACATAGAAAATACTCCATAGTAATTATATTGACATACAAGCAAACCATGTGCATATTGACATACAAGCAAATCATGCAATATTTGAAATTAGATTTTTGCGCTAGAAGCTGTCAGTTCACTAATCATATAACGAAGGCCATATAGAGGAACCACCAATTAATTTTCAGTTCAGTAAAGCAATACTAACTAGAGCAAATGGTGGAGTGAGGTGGCAATTGCTCAATATCAGAATGCTATCTTGGGCATGGGATTCATACTATTTGGTTTTCATAACTTCCTGTAACATGGGATCATCCTGTTTGGTTTTCATAACTTCCAGAAACTGGTTTTAAATGCAGTTGATGAATTTGGTTAAACTGCAAAATTGATATAAACAAACGAATAAATCTCATGGTTCATTAAAACTGCGCAATTGATCACATGTATGGAATATGCCAACTGTGTCACCCTGTACCAGTTAAAAATACCTGCCATGACACGTGTCTTCACACTAAACATATTCCAGCACATTGTGATTGCTGTGGCTGCAACAAGTTTCTTACGAGGGCAAGACTTCCATGCTTCTAGGATCCGGTCCCTCAAAATCTCAGCTAAGGAAAAAGAATAAGGAAATTCAGCCTTATTCCTGATTGATTGCCACAGACACGAAAGAATGTAATGTTAATAGAAGCAAGTGAATCCACCTCTGATATGAATTTGACTGGAATAGCAGCTATATAGCTTTGGGACAGTAAAACTTGTGAAAAATCCTGCAGTTTTCAACGAAACACAAGATGGTGTTACATTAGAGTCGCAATACACCGGCAATAATGCAATGAATGGCTACTTGTTCAATGTGTATTTGACTGTACCTGCAGCTATAAGCCTCCACACTGTAACCAGACTCCCATATTTAGCACCGAAAAGAAGAACAGGTAATACCTAACATTGCAGCAATCACAGACTCCTAAATTATTCAGGGGAACAATGTCTCTTGCAGTGTTGTGAACTATGAACCAAATTGGAGTCTTACTTTGAGAGTCATCAAGGGTTCACCAGAGAAGATCACTTGTGCTGTAGATATCATGGAGTTTGCAACAGGAAGCACAGCTCGGGAAGCACGAAGCACATCTTCTTCCGTCAGCTGGAAGCTCCTCCCTTTCTCAACCTGCGGTCTGTTACAGAATTGCAAGCTTATGTTACTTTCTCTGAATCAATCATCCAGATGGACAAACAATTTAAATCAGTATTAAGTCTTGCCTCTGAGGAACTGAATCTTTGAAGAAGGCCAATCCCAAGATCACAACGCCTAGGTGACAAAGAGCCGAGATGGGGCTGCACATCATCATCATCATCATCATCAGAATTTCAGTATATGAGATTACAACAAAAGCAGATTCATAAAATTGGAAACTGGAGGTAAAAATTAGTATCAGAGTTCACATGCCTGAAGGTTATCTCCCTTGAACACGAGCAAGAGAAGAACATGGATCCACACCCAAACCATAGCGCCGATTTGGCCACGTTCCTCCACATCACTAACTCAACGGTCCTTTCCCAGAGACCATCCCAGCCAGATTGTTCCACGAAGTCAGTTCCTGCGCCTTTAAACAGGAATAATTAGAATGATGGGCTTAGCGAATTTGAAATAAGCAACTCTTCGGGTGTACTCCAGCAGAACATTCGCAATAGTGATTTCCTTCTTGAAATGGCAATCCTACAGATGAATCGAATGGATCTAGACTCTAGAGGTCGTCATTATGCTTACCGCGAGTCGCATCTGGACGAGTTAGGACAAGAGCCAAGCTTGTGCCCTCCCCCTTCTCGGCCGGCACTGACTTGTCCGCTGCCACCACGGCAGCCTTAGGCGCCAATGCCCTGGTGGACTTCCTCCTGCGCGCCTTCCTGGCGGCGGCGTCCTCCTCCACCTCCACCTCCTTCTCCAGCCTCCGCCTCGCCCGGCGCATGTTCCGCGGGGACGCCAACGCGGGCGCGGCGCACTGTTCCCCGGCCCCGCGCCGCCTCCGCCTCGGCGGCGTCGGCGTCCCGGCCGCCATCTCGAGGCTGTCATCCAACCCCGCGCCCCGCGTCCTCGACCGGTGGCGGCGCGAGCTCGGGGGCGGCGGGGACAGCAGGAGCAGTTCCTGCAGCGAGCTGCCCCCGGACACCTGCAGCGGGGACGGCAGGGGCGACCGGGACCGCACCTTCGGCGGCGGCGTCACGGCTTCC
>BCLG01001089.1:66755-95046 GCA_001602295.1 Zoysia matrella | reverse complement strand
GAACACACCCCCCCCATCCCCACCCCCCACCACCACCACCGACATCTTGGTGACCCAACGATAGTTGCAGATTCACCATAGTAGTGCAATATCTTTATCCATCCCTGTGTTTATGCCTCCACATTACCATGCCTCTGGCAAAATGACTTCATCCTTTCAAGGGCATCCTCAAGACCCGTTGGATCAGTAGCAAAAGCGATGCGAATCCAATCTTTCATTCCTAGCGCACTTCCTGCAAAAATATCCCTGTATGTCAATGCAGAATATGGAAGGAGGGTACCAGAGTAGTCATACCTATTCTCAGAATTATTGATTCGTTGTTAATTATTTGGCCCTTTTCTTTATACATGAATTTTAGCTGAATACAACATCCTTGTAAAATACTGAGTGGTGAATTGCCAGGTGCAGTAGGTTTCTGTGCTGGGTAACAAAAGTGGCAGAGCTACCCCACCCCCCACCGCCCCTCCACCACCACCCCAAAAAAAGTGGCAGAGCTAATAAAATAAATATGTACATGTTGACGTCGAAAAGATCCGGGTCAACACACTACTCGCATGTTCGTGTGCGGAACGACAAAATCGCCTGGTTGCGATCACAACGGCACCTGAAAAATCAAGCTCGGAAGGGACCCCGTCGGAGCGAGATCTTTCTAGGGTTGATCCAGGCTCGACGGGCCAACCAGATTGCCTTCATTTGCCGCCGAGATGAAAGAAGAACATAAATTAGGTTTTGAAAGAGAGATAGAGTAAAAGAGATAAAAGACATATTTGGTTGACGATTGGAGGGAGTCTCTCTCAATCGGCTTTGGTCCTCCTTATATAGAGGTGAGATGATCCCTGTAGAACCACGGATCCTATTAATTAAAAAACAAATTAGATCCGATTTGGCTTAAAAACTACCAAAAAACGACTTCGGATACCGGATACTCCGGCCTTAGGGCGGACACTCCGGTACCGGACACTTCAGCACATTCCCGAACACTCCGATAGCCTAAAATTCAATTCCAGAAAGGGGTAGGCCGGAGTCTCCAGTCCTGTCGCAGCCATTTTTGTTAAAGCCGTGATTTTCTCATCCGGTCTCCGATTTAGATGATCCATATATCCGTTTTGATGTTCTCGGCGAGGGCTACGTCGTGAAACTTTCAAATCATGGATTTGGCTTCATCTTGATGTATTTTTAAGCACTTTTTTCCTTCTTTAAGTAGAATTTAGTCAATTTCTTCGAAAATATCTTCCATATCCTTGAAAACATGTTGGAAAACAATTCTTGCGAAATAATCACTATGGGACGGAATTTATACATTTTCTACCATATTCGGCCTACCAAACCAGAGCGTCCGGTTTAGAAAACCAGAATTTTCGGTCTTCTCAAGATGCAAATTTTGGGTGTCAACGGTTCAGAAGACCTAATACTTGAACTAGAGATCATAAGGTTAATTTGCAGGGCACATCACTTATTTTTTTCTCTGAAATTGGGGCAGGAGCATTGCCCTTTCATTAAGATAGAAAAGAAGTCCATTTGTAACTAAAGAAAAAGAACCCTGAAACTACAGAAGTTCCAAGTACCTGGCAACACAATAACAGACTCCTCTTTTGCCAATTTGCAGCAGAAGTCATCATCATCATGGATGCCATCCAAACAAGCGAGATCCAATTTTGCCTGTAAAATTAAAATCAGCGTGACCTAATATTCTGATGAAAATTCTTGTCTATAGCATATTATTCATTGCATTTCGTTACCATTACAAACATTGATCCCTCTGGCTTGTGAGGGCATGTAATGCCCCTAGTCTCTTTTATTTTACTATAACATATATCTGCACACTTCCTCAAAAGATCAATTATTTTATTGAAGTAGTCCTCCTTGGTGTTGGCTATTATTTGTGGGACTGCACCCTGTAAGACGTGGGGAGCCAGAGTGCTAGACATAAGTTATCAGTTTAAAACACAACTTCTTCACCAGTAAATTAAATTTCGTTTCCAAAAATGTGTAAGCAAAATGTATTGTTGAATAAATACATACATAAATACCTGGATAAATGTTGCAGGATCATTTGTGATGTTAATATAGTTTTCAAGTGATTGGCAAAACTGTCACAGAAGATGCAGTCATAAATTGAATCAGAGAGTGTAGTAAAATTGAATTAACAGTATGATTAATATATTAGTCTGACAAAACTAAATACTTTGTTGTATACTATAAATGGAGCAGGGAACAATAGACGACAAGAATCAGCCAGTACTATCTAAATCCGAGATTATGAATACATACTGATAACGTTTACAGCTTCATGATTCCAGTTTCTAACAGTTCTATTATTACCAATGGAAATGAATATGACACCATAAACATAAACGACATGAGGCCCAGGTTGATGCAAGTAACCTGTGCTGGTTTACTTACTCGGGTGCGATAGTTCACAATGACGATATCATAGTACAATGCTTTGACAAATTTAGAATCAGTAAAAAACATGTTAAATTATCAAAGACATCTTGGCATATAGGAGTACAATACACAAGAATTATATTTTTGCAAATTGTGTCAATGCACATTCCACAATGTGTTTCAGAAAAAGGATCTAAAATACTCGGAAGATTTCTCTCAGCAGCTTCAAATCAGAAAGTAGCATGTAAGATAACGTGACAGTCTACCGACTAGAACGGCAGATGATATAACAAATGGGCTATTTGGTTACCAGGTTGATTTTGCCTAGTGGTAACCAAGGAAGCTTTATGATTTGTGAATCTGTGGATACCATATTCCTATTAGTTATTAGTAAACTCACTACATCTGGGAAAAAGAACATCAACGGCTGCACTGATATGTCACATCAGTGCTTAACCACTCCTCTGAAAAAGTCCGACCATCACCTATTCCTGAATACTGGAGACAAAACTAAGAACGAAGAATTTCTCAGTAGAATCTTTCAAGCTAGACAGGTTGTAGCTCGTCGAGATATTATCCTATCCTTCACCCCTTGACCACCAAATTGAATAGCAACTTCCGAATTGACACTCCACTCCACTATGGAACGCGAACACCGAAAACACAAGTATGCATCAGAAGACATATCAAGGATTCACCTTGGTTTCCTTGAACACACCCTTCGGGTCGCACGTCGCTATCCAGCCGAGACGCCATCCAGGCACGAGCCATCGTTTAGAAATAGATCCCAAGGTGATCACGGGAACCGTCTCCGCGAAAACACCCATTGGTATGAAAGGCGTGTCCCCAAACGTCAAATGGTCATACACCTCATCAGCGATCACAACTATGCCAAGTTTCCTCGCAGTCTCTGCAATCTGCGCATTTCAATTCAAGTGGTAGAAATCAGCATCAGTCTGTAACAAACCGGGAGCACATACAACGAAGTGAAAACATACTCACTTTGGCCAAATGATCGTACGAGTAAACGCTCCCACAAGGGTTGCCAGGATTCACAATGACCATGGCGACGGTGTTCTCGTCAGCAAGAGCCTCCACGACCTCGAGGTCGACCTCCCAGCCTCGGTCGGGGATGAGGTCGAAATGCCGGGCGTCCAGGCTGCTGAACGTGGTCCGCCCCTCGTACAGCGGGAAACCTGGCCTGGGAAGCAAGATGTTGGAGCCGGGCTGCGCCAGGACGGAGACGATGACCTCGATCGCCTGGCAGCATCCGGAGGTAAGGTAGATGTCATCCGCCGAAAGCTTGTAAGGGAGGTCGCGAGATAGGTAATCAGCGATGGCGCTGCCGTTTGAGGAAAAAAAAGGGCGGTCTTGTTACATGGACAACAAACTGAAATACTCTGTTCTGTTCTGGTGCAAGGGTATTCGTACCGACATAGGAGTAATAAAGGTGCGCCGAGAAGGGACAGGGCTGGCTACTCACCTGCGCGCGGGGAGAACGCCGACGTTGGGGGAGTACCCGTTGTACTCGCGGGAGCGGAGCGCGTCGACGATGGCGTCCTCAGCCTCCGGTGCGGTCCGGAAGCAGGCGGAGGCGGTGGGGTCGCCGCCGCCGAGCACCAGCACGGGGCGGGGGCCGGAGGCGTCGACGAAGGAGAAGACACGGTTGAGCACCGGGCGGATGCTCAGTCTACCCGCGGCCGCCAGCGGTGTGTCCGTGGGAAGCCGGGAGACGCGCCACCGAGCGGCGCCGGAGCCGCCGTTCTCCTCCATTTCGTGCTGACTCTTCTCTTCGTTGCTTTCCTGAGCTTCCTGCTTTGGATTGGCAATTGGCGGTAGTGGTGAAAGGTTCCAAACGGGACTTGGTAACTGCGAAAGGTCCTTCAATTTTTCCTTCTGATTGGAAAACGACATCAAATATCTTTTTCCTGGATATAATCAATGTTATTGTGGAGGGACCCCTTTAGGTGATGTTTAGAGATAGAGAAATGTGGCTGGGATTGGAAATGGGAAACGGAAAGGAAAAATTTGGACCATCCATTCTTTCATCGTATTAAATCTCAACCATCCGTCTAGTTCTCAATCTTTAACCTCACCTTTCATTTCTAGATTATCAAACGCCACCTTAGGCTACATAAATTATATAGAAAAAACTCATTAAGATGTTTAATATGGGATTAGAACGGTTCGATGCTGTATTTTTGATCCGCCCCTGTTGTTGTCATTGTTGTTATTTGCGACTAAAAGTCAAGTTTTTTGTGAGATATAGATCCAGATTCGTAGAGGATTATTTTTAATACGTGCATTTGCAATTGCAAACTAGAATTGGAGGCTCCAAGCCTCCAATAGTCTGATGTTCACAAGTATCAGCTGGTGAAAAATCTTTGCTTGAAAAAAAACCATGAAAACCTTGTTTAATAACAAAATCTTAAGAGTAAGTTTCTATTCTATCATAAGTACCGATAATTTTTTCCAACGGGTTTTGAATTTTTTTCGATATAAATTTGGAAATCGCTGCAATTTATTTGTGAGTTTAACATAGGTAACGATCAACGGTAAGAGATCTTCACCGCGATATGCTGTGGTACTGGTACTAGTTCTGTCGTCCACTTCCCATGTAAAAGTTGTATTCCATTCCCTTTCGTGACAGGAAAATGAGTTCTTTTTTTTTTTGTATAAATGTGCAGATTCCGCATTTTGTTATATGCTTTTTCACTAAAAGTGAAAGTGAACCTGACGGTAGTTGTTAGTCCCATTTAAAATGTGTGAACGACTTGTGGGGTTGGGCTGACGTTAATAGTCGTAACATTATATTATAAAAATTACAAGTAGTTGTAAATTTCTGAATCAACTTAGTCATAGTTTTGTTTACCCTGGTGAATATAGACATAGTTCCGATTTACTCCAAATATTGAGTTGCAAAACTTCTGTGCCGACACAATCTGTGTGCACGTGATGTGGAGATTGGCATGATCTAGATCGACTGAGTAGTTTGATTTTCAGATTGGGAAAATATATTTAAAATGGTTTAATGGCTACAAACTTGCCAGTGGCCCAGATTACTCTACATTAGTCAGTGGTTTCAGGCCATACCTTATAACTTGCCGGTGGCCCAGAGGCGGAGCACAAAGATTCAAAGTGGGCAGCGGCGCATTGTCACTCTGACCTTGTCACTCTGACCACAATTGTGTAGTATTATTTTGGCGAAATACTCAATTTCATCCAACAACTATTGTTAAAAGCTCATTGTGATTGTTCAACTTTCAAAATGTGCAATTTAGTCCCTCAATTATGGTTAGATGCTTAGTTTCATCCCGAATTTGACACGGCTACTCACGTGGCATCCACATCAGATTCCATTTCTTGTAATTAATGCAACAAAAAAGATTCTACATAGATAAATTTTTGCATTTTTATTTTTAAAATTCAACATTTTTTTGTATTATCAGTATAATTAAGCATATTTTATATTTTTAACATTTTTATACCACTTTATATTTTAACAAAATTGATTATTAACGCAAATAATTGTAGGAAATGCCGTTTTATTAATGCAATAAAAAAAATTTAAAATCATAATTTTAAGTTTTCTAAAAGTAAAAAAATACCAAAAAAATACCCAAACAATGTCTTATTTTGTTGCATTATATCTAAAAATACAATAATTTCTACTAGAGAAAAATCGATTTGAAAATTAAAGGTGACTTGGTATGGCATATGGATAGCCACGTCGAATTAGAGAGGAAACTGAGCCTCTGATAAAAGTTCCGACCATCTGTCTGCTCTAGGCCTCCGTGCCTCACTAATTTGTTTAGTTTCTCTCTCTTCGTGTTTTTTTTAATGAAATCCACTCTTTTGGTTGGCTAAGGAACGTGAGGTCCAGGATGGATCGGCCCACAAGCATCGCTTCACAAGTTTCAGGTACAGTAAGTATGTACTCTACTCGATACAAGATTCTCCTTGCTGGAGTGACCTGCTTAAGATAAAAAAATCTGTATCTCATAGGAAGAAAGAGAGTTGTTGGAGACGGGAAGAGTACTATGTTTTGAGAAGACTGTTGGTTAGATGAGAAACTCTTAGCTGAAATGTTTTCTGATATGTATAACATATGCAGTGATAAGCATGTCTCTATTCATAATTGTGCAATGAGAAATTGGAACCTCAGTTTTAGAAAAATACTTTGATGACAGGCAACAACAGCATTGGCAAGATATCATGACAAATATTATGGGATGTCCCTTTTCTATTGTCAAAGATAGCTCAAGATGGGTTTTTTTTTTTTTCCAAACAAGGATGCTTTACAGTCCAATCTTTGTATAAAAAGATTCATGGTAGTCTCCAACAGAAACACAAATGGTCATACGAGTAAACGCTCCCACAAGGGTTACCAGGATTCACAATGACCATGGCGACTGTGTTCTCATCAGCAAGAGCCTCCACGGCCTTAAGGTCGACCTCCCAGCCTCGATCGGGGATGAGGTCGAAATGCCGGGCGTCCAGGCTGCTGAACGTGGTCCGCCCCTCGTACAGCGGGAAACCTGGCCTGGGAAGCAAGATGTTGGAGCCAGGCTGCGCCAGGACGGAGACGATGACCTCGATCGCCTGGCAGCATCCGGTGGTGAGGTAGATGTCGTCCGCAGAAAGCTTGTAAGGGAGGTCGCGAGATAGGTAATCCGCGATGGCGCTGCCGTTTGAGGGGGAAAAAAAAGGGCGGTCTTGTTACATGGATAAACTGAAATACTCGTACTCTGTTCTGTTCTGGTGCAAGGGTGTTCGTATCGACATAGGAGTAATAAAGGTGCGCCGAGAAGGGACAGGGCTGGCTACTCACCTGCGCGCGGGGAGGACGCCGACGTGGGGGGAGTACCCGTTGTACTCCCGGGAGCAGAGCGCGTCGACGATGGCGTCCTCGGCCTCCGGTGCGGTCCGGAAGCAGGCGGAGGCGGTGGGGTCACCGCCGCCGAGCGCCAGCACGGGGCGCGGGCCGGAGGCGTCGATGAAGGAGAACACCCGGTTGAGCACCGCGCGGATGCTCAGTCTACCCGCGGCCGCCAGCGGTGTGTCCGTGGGAAACCGGGAGATGCGCCACCGCGCGGCGCTGGAGCCGCCGTCCTCCTCCATTTCGTGCTCACTCAGCTCTCCGTTGCTTTGGATTGGCAATCGACGGTAGGGGTGAAAGGTTCCAAACGGAGGTACTCCTATATGCCATGCCAGGGACTTGGCAACTGCGAAATGTCCTTTCATTTCTCCTTTTGATTGGAAAACGACGTCAAATATCCCTTTTCGTGTCAAGTCAATGTTGTTGTCCAGGGACCCCGGCTTAGATTACCTCTTTATTCTAAGAATTATACTCCCTCCGTCTCAAAATAAATATTTTTTAATTTTTTAATTTTTTTACTATTTAGTTTAAGCTTGATTTGTTTATTTTTATATTTTCGTAAATTTTTTGAATAAAACGAATGGTGAAATGATGATTTCAAAAAATAAAAAACGTCATTTATTTTGTAACCGACCGAGTACTTAGATAAATTATATAGAAAAAAGCTCATTAAGATATTTAATATGGCATCCACATCAGCTCGCATTTGTTATTGTTGTTATCTGCGTCTAAAAGTCAAGGTTTTTTTTTTTTAAATACAGATCGGATCCAGATTGGTAGAGGATAGCATATAGCATCAGGTCATTGTGCTCGGGATTCTTTTTAATACGTGCATTAACAGTAAATTTTTATTTTTATCATAATACCAACATTTTTTTAAAAAAACAGATTTTAAATTTTGTTCAATATAAATTTGGAAATCACTGCAATTTATTCGTGAGTTTTAACTTAGGTAACGATCAACAGTAAGACATCTTCACCACAATATGCTGTGCTACTGGTACTCGTTCTGTAGTCCGCTTCCCATGTATTCCAATCCCTTTCGTGACGGGGAAATTGGTTCTTTTTATGTATAAATGCGCAGAAGCCACATTTTGTTATATGCTTCTTCACTTTAAAAAAATTGTGCGAATGACATGTGGGGCTGGGGCGGCTTTAAAACTTGTAATATTATATGTTGTAAAAGGTACGAATAGATAGAAATGAATCAACTTAAATCATAGTTTTGTGTTACCCTGATGAATATGGACACAGCTCCGAAGTTTACTCAAATATTACACAACCTATGTGCACGTGACGTGGAGGTTGCCATGATCCAGATCGACTGACTAGTTTGATTTTTTTTAGATATGGAAATATATTAAAATGGTTCAATGGTTACAAACTTGCCAGTAGCTCAGATTACTTTACATTAGTCAGTGGTTGACTTTTAATTTTAACTTTAATTTTTTGTTTTATTAAAAAAATTTAGTTTAAATATATAAAATTTTAAGTTGTGATTCAAATAACTCTAATGATTAATTAAATTATAACAAAAAATATATTTTTTATCAAATTTTTTTAATAATACGAGTACTTAAAGTTAATATTAAAAATCAATGACAATATAATTTAAAAATAAAGAGAGCGCATTATAACTTGTCGGTGGCCCCAGAGCACAGAGATTCATAATGGACAGCGGCGCATTGTCACCCTGATCACAATTGTTAGCAGTATTATTTTGACGAAATACACAATTTGATCCAACAACTATTGTTAAAAGCTCAGTGTGATTATTCAACTTTTAAATGTTCCATTTAATCCTTCAATTATGATTAGAGGTTTAGTTTTATCCCCGATCTGACATGGCTAGCTATTTACATGGCATCCACAACAGCTCGCATTTGTTATAATTAGTGCAACAAAAAATATTCTACATGGATATATTTTTGTTGTTTTATTTTTAAAATTCAACATTTTTTTGTATCATCAGTATAATTTGAATATATTTTATATTTTTGACATTTTTATATATCACTTCATATTTTAACAAAATTGACTCTTAATGTAAACAAGTGTAGAAAATGCCATTTGTTAATGCTGTAAAAACATTGAAAAATCATAATTTTGAGTTTTCCAAAATTTAAAAAATATCAAAAAAAATCCATACAATATCTATTTTATTGCATTAATTCTAAAAATACAATGGTTCATACGGATTTGAAAACAAAGTTACAATTTGAGAGAAAAAAATAATTTAAACTTAAAAAGTTAAAATTAAAGCTGTCGTGATGTACCACGGGGATAGTCTCATCGAGTTAGGGAGAAAACTGAGTCTTTGTCACAGTTCAGGCCGTCTGTCTGCTCTAAGCCTCACTAATTTGTCAGAGTTTCTCTCTCCGCTTGTGATTTTTTTTAATGAAATGCAAAGGTTGGCTAAGGAACGTGAGGTCCAGGTTGGACCGGCACAAGTTGCAGGACAGTAAATAGAACTGTACTTGGTGCCAAACAGAGGCACCACTATGAAACGGCACGTTTGGAAGCAACAACAGATCATTAGCAACTACAATGTACTTAAAAAAGTGATGCATAAGAATTAAAAAATTTGCTATTTATACCAATAAACATTATGTAAGTAGTCTATAAAAAGTTTTGTTAAAGTTTATAACAAAACTATCCATAAGTTTATGAACTACTCATAAGAAAAAAAAAATAATTTTCTTCTACTCTTGCACTATGACTTAAAAGCAAGTGGTTCATAAGAATAGAAAATTTGCTATGGATATCAATAAATATTGTGGAGGTAGTTTCATAATAAGAAGTCCATAATAAAAGGTACTCATAAACTTATGAACTATCCATAAGAAATAAAAAATTATTTTTCTTCTATCCTTGCACTATGACCCAAGCTTCAACAACTAATTTGAAATATTTTCTATTATTTCTGTTATATCATATACTCCCTTTATCCCATAAAAAGATCATTTTTTTACTTGAAGACTTTAAGTTTGACCACACGTCTTACTCAAAAAATTTGTGAAAATATAATTTATTTTAATTTGGATTGTTTTATCATTAAAAATATTATATGCATGACTTATCTGTTTTTTATATTTGAAAATTTTTTTGAATAAGATGAGTAGTCAAACATGGTTTCTAAAAATCAAAAAACATCTTTTTATGTAACGAATGCAGTATCTATTACACACATTGCGAAATTATTCATAGCTAAAAACTATTGTTAATAGGTCTCACCTAATGACCCACTTGAGCATGCTGACATTGTGGTTACCCTATGTCTAAGGCGCTGAAAATTGCTGTACTACAGTCATGAAAGGGTTTTTCTCAAGTTTAGCTTGGTTAATAATCCGATCAGGAAACACATGAATTTTACACCCGCATTGTAAGCAAAATAAATGTATACATAAACCACACGCTAAAACAAGTAACAATCCCACAGTTCCAAACTATTATCCACCCCGTTCTCACTACCTTGGACTTATGAGATTCATGCTTTGCCTTTCTCACATTTAAAACAGTACTATAACCGTGTTTGGCGCAGCTTGTGAGAGGGTTTCTCCACAAATTTAATCGCTTGTCTGCTCAAACGGCGCGCTTCTCGAGTAGCGTACAGGAGCAGCGCTTCTCCAATCCAATGTGAAACAAGCGAGAAGTGAACGCGCCGGCAGACCAGCTTCTTGCCGCTTCTGTATGCGTGTGCTATGGAACCGCCCGTAGCTTGCGCCCTTCGACGGAGCAACCTGTTGCCGGAGACGTCTGCAGTGGAGCTGCTCGCCGCCCTGCTCGTCGGAGATGCCCGCATGCCAGGGAGCCCGTTCGCCCACCCTGGAGCACGCCCGCCGTCAGGGCTGCTCGCCGCGACCGAGCGTGCGAGCCCGCTGTTGGAGCTGCCCTCTGTGGAGCTGACCCCCTGCCACGGCGCCCACGCGTCGCCGGAGCTGCCCACCTTGGAGCTCCCCCCGCAGCGAGCCTGCTCGTCGGAGCCGCCCGCGCACCTGAGCCGCCCACCGTTGCCGAAGCCGTCCACCGTGGAGCCGCTCGCCGTCACCGGAGCTGCCGTCCGCCTTGGAGTCGTCCTCCCGCTCGTCTCTTCTTCCCGGCATGAAGCCCATTCACGAATCGGATAGCCAAACGGATAGCTTATTTATCATTAGATTATTTTGACAACTGCTTCTCAGACCATTAAAAATAAGTTAGATTGTTCATAAGTCTCAGCCATGTCAAACAAACCCTATATAACTCAAAGTCGAAGGCACTGAGGACAACTCACATCGCAATCAAAAAAGGGAGAGATTTGATTAAGTGTATACAATTACAACAGAAATAATTACAAGTTTTGGCCTTTTTTTTATACTGCGCACACTACAATTGGTACAGCAAACATCTATTCGCCTCTACGCACCATCTCCCGGCCCCCAAACAAAAATACACACCATCTTCTCGAACAGAAAAGACAAACATCTGATGCCGCAGCATCCATCACAGGCTGGTGGTGACGGGCAAGCACGTTTTTTCATAAAATAATTTGCACACAAATAATGAAAACAAATTTGTCTTTCTTAGTTTGTGAGAGACCAGGTCTCTCATAATTTATTTCCACAAATAATAGCCCAAGCTGAGGAGGAACATAAACCCCCTAAACCCCCCCCCCCCCCCACACACACAAACAAAAGCTATATGGTGAACAATTATACAGATATTGTCTATTTGTCATGTCTATCGTAATTATTACCGCCGCATCTTGGTGACCCAACGATAGTTGCAGATTCACCACAGTAGTGCAAGATCTTTATCCACCCCGTGTTTATGCCTCCATATTACCATGCCTCTGACAAAAGGACTTCATCTTTTCAAGGGCATCCTCAAGGCTCGTTGGATCAGTAGCAAAAGCGACGCGGATCCAATCTTTCATTCCTAGCGCGCTTCCTGCAAAAATATCCCTGTATGTCAAGGCTGAATATGGAAGGAGGGGCCAGAGTTGTTATACCTATTCCCAGAATTACTGATTCGTTGTTGAGTAATTCTTTGGGTTTTTTCGTTATATGTGAATTTTAGCTGCATACAACATCCTTGTAAACTACTGAGTGGTGAATTGCCAGGTGTTCTCTGTAGGTTTCTGTGCTGGGTAACAGAAGTGGCAGAGGTATCACCCCCCACCCCCCCCAAAAAAAAAGGGCAGGAGCATTGCCCTTTCATTAAGATAGAAAAGAAATCCGTTTAATTATAACTAAAGAAAGAGGACCCTGAAACTACAGAAGTTCCAAGTACCTGGCAACACAATCACAGACTCCTCTTTTGCCAATTTGCAGCAGAAGTCATCATCATCACGGATGCCATCCAAACAGGCGAGATCCAATTTTGCCTATAGAATTAAAATCAATGTGAACTAATATTCTGATGAATTATTTTTATCTGGAATAAGAAGTATGAAATTTCTTGTCACAGCATATTATTCATGGCATTTCGTTACCATTACAAACATTGATCCCTCTGGCTTGTGAGGGCATGTAATGCCCTTGATCTTCTTTATTTTACTATAACATATATCTGCACACTTCCTCAAAAGATCATTTATTTTATTGAAGTAGTCCTCCTTGGTGTTGGCTATTATTTGCGGGAGTGCACCCTGTCAGACAAGGGGAGCCAGAGTGCTAGACATCAGTTTAAAACACAAGCTTCTTCACCAGTAAATTAAATTTTGTTTCAAAAATGTGTAAGCAAAATGTATTGTTGAATAAATACATATATAAATACCTGGATAAATGTTGCAGGATCACTTGTGATGTTAATATAGTTTTCAAGTGATTGGCAAACCTGTTACAGAAGGTGCGGTCATAAATTGAATCAGAGAGTATCGTACAATTGAATTAACAGCATGATTAATATATTAGTCTGACAAAACTAAATACTTTGTTGTATACTATAAATGGAGCAGGTAACAATAGACAAGAATCAGCCAGTATTATCTAAATCTGAGATTATGAATACATAGTGATAACGTTTACAGTTTCATGATTCCAGTTTCTAACAGTTCTATTATTACCAATGGAAATGAATATGACACGATAAACATAAACGACATGAGGCCCAGTCGATGCAAGTAACTTGTGCTTGGTTACTCGAGTGTGACAAGTTCACAATGACGATATTATAGTACAATGCTTTGACAAATTTAGAATCAGTAAAAAAACATGTTAAATTATCAAAGATATCTTGGAATATACAATACACAAGAATTATATTTTTGCAAATTGTGTCAATGCACATTCCACATTGTGTTTCAGAAAAAGGATCTAAAATACTCGAAAGATTTCTCTCAGCAGCTTCACCTCAGAAAGTAGCATGTAAGACAACGTGACAGTCAACTGACTAGAATGGCAGATGATATAACAAATGGGCTGTTTGGTTAGCAGGTTGACTTTGCCTTGTGGTAACGAATGAAGCTTTATGATTTGTGAATCTGTGGATACCATATTCCTATTAGTTATTAGTAAACTCACTACATCTGGAAAAAAGAACATCAACGGCTACACTGATATGTCACATCAGCATCAGAAGACAGATCAAGGATTCACCTTGGTTTCCTTGAACACACCCTTTGGGTCGCACGTCGCTATCCAGCCGAGACGCCAACCAGGCACGAGCCATCGTTTAGAAATAGATCCCAAGGTGATCACCGGAACCATGTCCGCAAAAACACCCATTGGTATGAAAGGCGTGTCCCCAAACGTCAAATGGTCATACACCTCATCAGCAATCACCACTATGCCAAGTTTCCTTGCAGTCTCTGCAATCTGCGCATTTCAATTCAAGTGGTAGAAATCAGCATCACTCAGCAACAAACCAGGAGCAGATACAACGAAGTGAAAAAAATACTAGCCCAAGAACACATACTTACTTTGGCCAAATGATCATAAGAGTAAACGCTCCCACAAGGGTTACCAGGATTCACAATGACCATGGCGACTGTGTTCTCATCAGCAAGAGCCTCCACGGACTCGAGGTCGACCTCCCAGCCTCGATCGGGGATAAGGTCGAAATGCCGGGCGTCTAGGCTGCTAAACGTGGTCCGTGCCTCGTACAACGGGAAACCTGGCCTGGGAAGCAAGATGTTGGAGCTAGGCTGCGCCAGAACGGAGATGATGACCTCAATGGCTTGGCAGCATCCGGCGGTGAGGTAGACATCACCCGCCGAAAGATTGTAAGGGAGGTCGCAAGACAGGTAATCCGCGATAGCCCTGCCATTTGAGGAAAGATGGGCGGTCATGTTATATATTGGCAAACAGAAAATTGTAAGAAAATGAAAGTTTTTTTTGGTGGAATCAGTAGCTTTTACTGTTATTGATTAGCAATATAAGTTGTGTGTTTTTCTGTTTGTATCTGCTCTGCGTCAGAATTCAGTGCTCTGTTCTATTCTGTTCTTTTGCCGCAAGAGAGGCAAGGTGTGCCAAGCAGGGACAGGCTGCTCACCGGCGCGCGGGGAGGACGCCGACAGTGGGGGAGTACCCATTGTACTTCCGGGAGCGGAGCGCGTCGACGATGGCATCCTCGGCCTCCGCTGCGGTCTGGAAGCAGGCGGAGGCGGTCGGGTCGCCGCCGCCGAGCACCAGCACGGGGCGCGGGCCGGAGGCGTCGATGAAAGAGAAGACCCTGTTGAGCACCGGGCGGATGCTCAGCTCACCCGCGGCCGCCAGCGGCGTGTCCGTGGGAAGCCGGGAGATGCGCCACCGTGCCGCGCCGGAGCCGCCGTTCTCCTCCATCTCCTCGTGGTCACTATGCTCTGCGCTCTCCTTGCTTAGCTTAGCTTAGCTTCCTGGATGCTCCGTGCTTATCTTCCGCCTGACCTTGGTAGTTATATATAGGAATAGGCCTATCTCGGCAGCCTTCCGGTTGACTGTCGAATAAATTCCTTAGTATTCACTAAATTTAATTTTGCTTCCTATTTATGTCATGATCATCATTTGCTACTGTAGTAGTACTAGCCAAGAATGGATATCCAGCTTTGACTTATTACTTATAAGTACAGAAGAAGGAAAATATATTTTTCCTAAATTTATAATTAAAGATATTTTTTTTCTAAATATTCAATGCATTAAGTTATATTAAAAAATATCGAGTATTTTAGACAACAAATTATATTTTTAGTCATAAACATATGAAAAAAAATACTTGCCCGCAACGAATAAGTAATATGTCTCTGATAGGCTTTCTAGAGTCTAAGTTTGATATGCATTTGAAACTAAAAATAAATGGCACAAGGAAGTAATATTAAATCTAGTGGCAAATTAGGGAAGAGTAAATTTCTATCTATTACTTTCTCCGCTCCATTTCAACTCTTATTTTGAAAAAGAATCTATAAATTTAATTAACTTTGAAAATAAATAAATTATATATTACAAAATTTTGTATTGTTTAAATCTATTAAATTTATAAAAAAATATTAATCAAAGATAAGAAAAAAAAAGATAGCCAACCAATTTTAGAAATTGAGTTCAAATCGAACTAACCAGCAATACGATGAATTGGATCGAGTCCCAATGCTGCCGATGGAATAACCAAATCAACGGCGCCGCGCATAGAATAAACTGTCATCCGTCAACTTCTTTAGGAGTTGTTTGGCAAAACCAAACAGGCCGGGCGGGTGCCGCAGCCTTGTCCCGCAGCCCGCTTCAACGAGCCGTCTACGTTTTCAAACCCCACGTACCTAGAACACACAGAGTACGAGCGAGCTGCTGGTCGACGTTGACCGGTCGCGACTCGCGATGCTTACCCTCATTGTCGTTTCCCAGAGTCATTTTTTTCTTTCCTGCTGCAGAACGCGTGAATTCAATGATATAGAAATTTCCCATGAAACTGTTTAATTTCACTGAAAAATATAGAAAATAGAAAAAAAAATTAAGTTCTAAACAGGACTATATACTGCATATTACTTCACATTTTAGCTAGTAGTACCATTCATTTTTTTCTCGGTCATGAATATATAAATTCTGCAGAGTGGTGTCATGGTCCTCATGGATCATGAGAAACTCTCAAATTTGATTCGCGTAGGACACTTTTATATAATTACTACTAAGCTAAGAGAAAATTTATCTACAAGACATCGTGTTTACGCCGTTTGGTCTATACCACACTGCTACTTTCGATATTATCCATAAGATATGGTAATTTTGTGTTTTTATTTACAGGACACTGAAAAAGAATATTCTAGAAATATTCTTTGATGAAATGATGATCCTGCCCCTGACTCTTTTACTCATATGTTGCTTAGATAGATGAGCCGAGATGGCGAGGCGGTGTTGGCCACCTGCAGGGAGACGGGTGGCGAACGAGGCGGCAAGTACGTTGCACAGTTCGTGCGGGGTTCGATAATCAGGAGAAGACCAAGGGCATGATCATCATTTTGCTATGGAATATTACTGAAATATTCTCTACAGTGTTCTATACACAAAAACATAAATTACGATGTCC
Source organism: Zoysia matrella (assembly GCA_001602295.1). Lineage (NCBI taxonomy): Eukaryota > Viridiplantae > Streptophyta > Magnoliopsida > Poales > Poaceae > Zoysia > Zoysia matrella. The sequence continues at coordinate 78,311 of BCLG01001089.1, read as the reverse complement.
TATGAATAATATTGAAAAACGAGTAGTGTGGTACAGACCAAGCAACATAAGCACGATGTCTTATAGACGAATTTTCCCAAAAAGCACCGATGACTCTGCTATTGCGATTATAGAACCACTTTAAATCTTAAAACCGCGCCACCATTGCCACCACCAGTGTTAGAGTTAATCTTGTTGTTATATATTTGTGTGTTTTAGTCGAGTTGTTTAGTGTCTACCAAAGTGCGTGATCAGTGGAGTATGCAATAGTGTGCGTGCATATTTAGTGGATTAGTGTGCCAGAATCAGTATGTGCATGCTGGCAGTTCATTGTGTGCGTGAGAACCAAGTTGGAGTGCCGAGTTGTGCGGCTAGAGCATAAACTTGGAGGCGTGAGTGTAGCTGGAAGTGCGGCCAAGGTTTACACGTGCTTTCTTTTGATGATTAGCGTGAGAAATTACCAGCTAGTAGGTCATGCGTGCAGATATTAGTGGAGCTCCTGCATGCATGCGTGTGGCCAGATCGTGTGCGCCGGTCACGGCAGTGCGTGGTTATTTAAGCTTTGTAATCAACGTGTTTAAGTGAGGTGAAAAACAGTGTGAAGTGCAGTGCAGTGCAGTGAAGTGATTAGTCAAAAGTGTTGTGCTGTTCGCTGGTGTGCAGTGTCAAAAACAATTCTTTCGTGCGTGCTACTTGCTTAGCATTCTTTCATTTGTGCATGTGTTCCAGAGCGAAAGCGAGAGACTGAGTGAGAACTGAGCCATCAGCCAGGTGAGGCTAATTAAAGATAAAAGAACCGAATGCATCACGCCTGAAGTGGATCAGAGAGTTGGCGGCGCCAAATACCTAAACACAAGAGCTTCCGTTAACAAATGCATATTATCCTAGATCCTCTCTGCATGTGGAGTATATGTCAAATAATTGTTACTACTTGGGTAACCATCAACAGATCTTCACAATATGCTGTGGTATCTTAATGCGGCTCGTTGTGTCTTTCACTTTGATTAATTTGTCCCTATGTAAAGTAGTTTCTGATCCATTTCGTGACTAGAAAATGAGTTCTTTTTGTCATTGTCGATCCCACCTAAAATGTGTGAATGACATGTGAGGCTAGTTTTAAAAGGCATAATATTATGCTAGAAGGGTGCAAATAGTTGTAAATTTCTGAATTCAACTTGTGTCCTAGTTTTGTGTTACCCTGGTCTAAATAGACATATTTCTGAAATTTACTATAGTAAAACTATTGAGTTGCAAAACTTTTGTGCCGAGTGGTGTATAGTATGCAAGGACTTGGTAACTAAGAAAAGTTCTTTTATTTTCTTTTGATTAGAAAACGACCTCAAATATCTTTTGTTTCAAATCTGTCATTGTTGCTATTTGCGAGTACAAGTCAAGGTTTTTTTTGTGGGATTTAAATCCAGATTCATAGAGGACACCATTTAGCATCAGGTCATTGTACTCATCATCATTTTGCTATATGCTTCTTCACTAAAAGTGAAACAGACAGTTGGTAATTGTTGGTCCACCAAAAATGTGTGAATGACATTTGGTGCTGGTTTTAAAAGTCGTAATAGTATGTGGTGCAAATAGTTGTAAAAAAAGTTCAGAATCAACTAAGTCATATTTTTGTGTTGCCCTGGTGAATATAGACATGGGGTAGTACCGAATTTTACTCCAAATATTGAGTTGCAAAACTTCTGTGCTGTCACAACCTGTGTGCACCTGATGTGAAGGTTGACATGATCAGGGTTTTAGAGACCGGGCTCACTCAGCTTTTCGGTGGGGCGCAAAACTGATCGGTTAGCAAGTTTTGCTACAGTGACTTAACCCTATACCGCATCAAACTGGACCGGTTTGATCGAAAACCGTGAAAACTGGTCAGTTTTCACCGGTTTTTAAAACTCTGGGCATGATCCAGATCGTCTGACTAATTTGATTTTTTAAATAGAGAATTATATTAAAAATGGTTTAATGGCTACAAACTTGGCACTTGGCAGCGGCCCAGATTACTCCATACTGTACTAGTCACAGTGGTTTCAGGTCATAACTTGCCAGTGGCCCAGAGCACAGAGACTCTAGGCAGCTGCGCGTTGTCCAAATCTTACCACAGTTATCGGAGTTTTACTCTGCTGGTGTTTTTTTAAATCTAATCCACTCTTTTGGTTGGCTAGGGAATGTGAGGTCCAGTGTTGGATTGTCCCGCAAGCATCACTTTTACAGCACAAGTTTCAGGTACAGTAAACTCCTCGGTGCAAGATAGAGGCCTCAACGTGAACGGTCTGGAAGCCTCTGAGGCCCCATTTGGAATCCGAGAATTTTACAAAAATTTCATAAAAATTCTATAAAAATCAATTCAATTTTATAGAAAAAAAACGCAAAAATACAAATATTTTTACTTCATTTCAAACGGACCCGAGTCTCTCACTTTGGAGCTTAACGACAGTTCCGTCCGGAGACGACACGACGTGGGCCGCATAGCAAGACGTCAGAGTGATCGGGGCAAACTTTGGAAGCGCAGACTGCAACAAGTAACAATCATTATGTGTCTAACGCGGAACCGGATCCTCTCAATTGAGGAGCACGGTACATAGATCAAACACTAACGCATAAGGATTCTCTACGGTAATGTATGTACTGGTTCTGATGTGTAGATCCAAACCCACATGTCAGTGGCTTGCAGTTACTATAGAGTATCACGTCCCCGCATAAACAAGTGACAATCAAACAGTTCCAAACAATTGATCCACCCCATTTCTCCCACTACATTGGACTTGCGGGATTCATGCTTTGCCTCTTACATGGACAATTGGTATAACTCAAAAGTGACGCAGACTCACATCGCAATAAAAAAAAGGGAGATTTGATTGAGTTGATACAATTACAACAGAAAAAATAATTACAAAAGTTTCGGCCTTTTTTTCTGCACACGCTACAGTTGGTACAGCAAGCATCTATTCCTCTACGCACCATCTTCCACCCCCCAAACAAAAATACACACAATCTCCTCGAACAGAAAAGCCAAACATCTGATGCTGCAATATCCCTCAAGCTGGTGGAAACGGGCAAGCAACTCGACCAGCAAGAGTTCACCGAACCGGCAATAAGACATACTGTACACTACAAGAACCTTGGTGCTACTGTCAGGCTCTGAAAGCTTCAGGCGGGGTCAAAACATTATATAGTGTACATGTCAAACCTAAAGGTCCATTAGTGCTGCATCTGTTTCTGACATTGGTGCTGAAAAAAGGTAACATATTGCATCAGTCTGTAACCTTTTGCTGTGAATAGAATTAGATGGTCGGCATTAACATTATTCATTTTGTTTTTGTAAATTGAAGGTATGATATAGCCGCTTAGGACTCATAAAATTCTGATGACCTTTAAAACCTATATAAGCGCAAATAGGCATGATTACTCCTCTAGCGAAAATTCATCAATTTTTGTTAAGATTTACCTAGCAAATCCTCATCCGTATCAGGAAACAACGATGACTCCAGCAACAGAGGTGGGGAGAATACTTGATCAAGAGCATCGTCAGTGATAAATGGCTGATGTCCATTCAATTCGCTCAATAGAATTGGACTTGCGCTTGATGGGCTGCTAGAACTGTAGTAATGATCACTCGTGCGTGTAGGGAACTTCATCTGAGGCAATGATACACCTGATCTTTGTTTTCGTTGATTCTTCGCTGCATCCATCTCCTTCACCAAAGAACCTGTTGACAGTGGAATGAAGAAGTGCTCTGAACCATCATCACTATTTTTATCTTGTGGCCTCTCTGTGTTCCACAATGGCTTTGACAGAGCAGCTTCACGGACAGAACGTCTAATATCATGAGCAAAATAGCCATCATTTTCTGCACAGCATTGAACCAAAAAGAAAGGAACAGAACACTGTTAATCAGGACACTTCATTTCTATCAGTAAAGAAATAAATCTGAAATTGATAGCTAAGCTGAAGAATTAAGACAAAAATTACCATGCACTGAACCATTCAATTGATCTTTAGTTGGGGGGACGGCAAGAGTTTTCTCTTCTGATGTGACATCCTGGCTAGGTTGACGTGCTAGCGCATTCCGTTTTTGTGTCTGTGTTCCTTTTCCAGTAGAACTTGGAGTCAGACTAAATAATGGTGGTAGCTTTAAAGCAGGACTGCCCACAGGTTTCTTCAGGTGTGTAGAAGATAGTGTAGAAGTCATCTCTGAGACATCACTACTACTTTCCTGCTTTAGCTTGCATAGTCAGAAAGTTGTAGAATAAATATGCAAGCTTACTACAGCAGATCATTATTATATGGAATTTCATGATATAGAAGTCTGCTACTGATTCATACATATTGGTATTGTGCAGCAACTTCTTGTCTGTCTTTCTTAGTCAACAGGTTGGACAAAATACACTTAAACTATCAAATAAAATGTTATTTTCAATTTTGCATCCTTACTTCTGGTGTTGCAAGCCCCGTGTTTTGTACAGACATAGGCAACTTTGAGTGTAGTTGGTCCATTGGGTTACTCGATGCACTGCTTACTTCCTCTGAAAGTTCTGCTATGGACTGCTGCATTGCTGGGATAGCTTCCTTGAGTTGATTAATTAGGCCCTACACAAAGAAAACATCAGCCAATGACTAACCATCAAGAGATAATCAAACATTAGTAGAAATCTTAAATGGAAAACGCTAGAAATATGAAGAGTACAGGAAGACTGCAAGATTATCCAGGTTATGACCCATCGATACAGAAACCAGCTTACTCTCACAGTAATCTTTGTTATTACCTGTATACTGACTAAATGCTGACGATGTTCAGCCAATGTTGCAGTTAAGCAATCAGCATGGGTACTGGTTTCACCATCAGATGCACTCCGCAGTAATTCAGGCCCCTCTCCATCATTCGCTTTAGCCTATCAAATTAGTAAACAGCTGTGGGTCAGCACACCTAAAGAGAAATTATAATATACAGAGGTACCAGAACAATTAGTATCCAACTTGAACAGAATATATGAGTTTTTATGCACCAATGATATATCTTAGGTATACAATGGTAACAAGTACTGTCCAGCAAGAACATATGCCCGGCTTTGCTTGATTCATGTTGCATTAATATTTAATAGTCCTTGAAAACACTACCAGAAGTGACATTGCACGCCAAATAATTTGCTATGTGCCATGGACTATGATTTCTGTGGACAGATCGGTTTGTAACATGGCCCACTGTGCTTCCACGAGAGCAATGCAAAAAGGTAAATTCACTAGGATTTTAGGGGGAAAAAAGAGGCTAATGAGTTGGAATGCAAGCTAGCAAAATACATACTTCATATTCATCATGCTCTGGATCTATAATGTAGACATTGCATTATTAGGATACCAAAAGAAATTCATCAATTATGATTCCAGTAATACATCGAGTTGCAAACTAATCCAAAAATATGCAATAATTAGCATCACCCACAAAGAAATCCAATGGAACCAAATATCTTACCAAATGAAGAGATTGTTTATGAATACGCTGTAGAGCATGAGTCCAACGGCGAAGAATTTCGGCTACATCAACAGTTTGTTGAGTGCGTCCATTCCTATCATCTAACCTTGAAATGGATTCTTCATTCCCTTGAAATAGAGGAGAAATGTGATCCTGTTTGTCCAAAATTGGAGAACTTTCACCAGCTCGAGCTGATAGTAATTCATAATGTGGAACACTCGAACTCAGGTCCATTGCTGCTAGCAACTGTGATCCAGATATCCGGTATCTAATATAATAAATATTATTAGGGAAACGAGAAATAACGTTGACACTGTATGAACTGCACGGTTCCATAGAAGTTAGAAAGTAGAATGTACCTGTGCTCACGATGTGATATAAGATCTTCAATTGGTCCCGATGCTAAAACCTCATGTTGGCCTGCAAGAATAATATACCTATCAAAATTTGTAATTAAGACTATCACAGAGGCCCCTAACATATGGTTGCCAAGGTGGACATGTTACTTGGTTCCAGGGATGTCCCAGTCATTTTGGCGTCAGCACTTACCCTAATCTCAGATTAATCAAAAACTAATTATAAACTAGGTCAACTTAAACCCAAATAAGGCCTAAACCCAGTAATGCAGACCTAAATTTATCTTTTTTCCATTGATAATTTCAATAGCTGAAGGATAATACAAAAGAACAGCTTCAGAGGCTGTTAAATAAGGTCATTTGTCGGGCACAGATGATACAAACCAGCAAGTGAACTTATACAAGACAAGGTTCAATTTGTAACATATAGGCCCGTGTTTCATGATTGTGCATGGCATCAACATCTAGTGCATGACTAGCAATGTGGGGCCATGTCAATAGCCACACTCATCTAAGAATGTGATTTGTTAAGACACCTTTCAACAGCACATGCTGATAATGAATTAATGATACTTCAGTATGTGTACCTTTGCGAGCCAATATTGATTCCCACAAGCGAGTTGCCTTAGAAACCAAATGAGAATTCTGCCCAGATGAGTTTGAGAGTCGCTCATCCCACAATTCCCCTTCAAGTTTGGCTTTGTTCCTCATGTCTTGTAGTTTTTCTAATTCTTGCTGTAAATATGCCTGAAAATACAAGCGAAGATAATGAGAAATGGATTAAAAAAATAAGAAAATTCAAATGAATTTTATATAAGATAATTTGTACCTCTTCAGCACAAAGACTTCGGAACTCAGATGTCATTTCATGGGCTAAATTTGACCATGTTGTTTGCCTTGAAACAGCTATATTTGCATTCTTCAGAAATTTGCGCCTCTCAAGAGCTATCCTTGCCTGTAACAAGCACCGCATTATTTCACATGAAAATACCAAGCTCAGAGGAGTTCATTAGTTCAACAATGAAATACGGACTGGACTACTGGTATACAAATAACACGAAGAAGTTAACCCTTGCATCATAGGCAAGTTTCAATCAGAAATAACATAGATGGCAAATGTACATATTACAAGGAAAGGTGTGAGAAATTATGCTATTAAGGAACAGGTCTACTTGCAAACCATCAGTATGATACAAAAAGCAGATAAACTATCTGATTCCTCATGCTTCATCGATATGTATTGCGTTCAAGATCCAAAATAAACTCATCATTATGCTCTCTATATGCACTGTACATCTTTCATAAAAAGAAATTCCAGTAAACCCCTATGTAGGCTTTCTAGTCATTAAAAGTTCAAATCACAGCTGATTCCTTACAAATAAAAAGGCAATCACCATTCACCAGCATCAACAAACAATTAAATGGCCAAAGGGCATATTAGCTGGTTGTACTTAACAAAAACAGCAAAGCCTTTACCCCCAAGCAAGTAGAGGTAGGCAGCTGGCTGTACTCAACAAGTGAATAAAAAACTCTAGTTTCAATTATACCAAAGAAAAAAAAACCATTAAGTTTGCTAGAGATACATTTGTTCTGTCCTGAGTTATTGGTGAAACCTGCTAGTAACCATCTATGTTTTTAAGGTGATGAGGCAAGACGCAGCGAGTGACCCCCTCCCAATTGCCTAGGCGACGCCTAGGTGAGCATATGGCGAGCCAAGGCAACGCCTTAGAAGTCATAAATAACAACACAAGCATGGAGCAGGACAGGAAATGGAAAAAAGAAAAAGAAAAAAGAGAAGATGGAGGCCAGCCGGCCCAGCCCTACAACCTCACTTAACTTTTCCTCAACCTCAGGTCCTCATCTCGTCAACCAATGCTCACAGCCATAGCTGCCTCTGTCTACCTCTCTCCTCAACCATCGCCTCCTGGCTGATCCCCTGCTCCCAATGCCCTCAGATCCGCCGATGCCATCGTGTCCCATGTAGATCTGGCAGCCCCTCAGCTAACGAAAGGCATCAAGGCAGCGATAGGCGTCGGAACAGGCAGGAACTCTCTCTCTCTCTCTCTCTCTCTCTCTCTCTCTCCACTTTGGCTGATTTTTGGTAAGGCGGCCAGGACACCACAGGGTTCCCGCTCGCCTGGACGCCAAGGCGACACCTTAAAAACAGAGGTAGCCGTACATCAAAATTTATCAGAACTTAGCCTCATTTAGGGTGCTCAAATATTTAGCAGATGTATACAAACTATGCTCTGTAACATTTGTTATGAAATAACCTTTCTTCTTTTGAGATCAGAGACTCATAGTGATAATCTACAAAAGGATCGCCACATAATAAAACATAAAATAAAATGTTCAGAGATTCAGGAATAAGATAATGATACGCAGCTCTCCTGCGTATTCTAGAAAGAAAAAAAAAGATTCAGGAATAAGAAATCCTTGCCTTGGTCACAGGGAGTAAGGCAGCAGCATGAAGATAAGATGTGTCTGTTAGTGCAGCAGGTAGTGGATTTGAGGCAACATCAGCTGCAAACATTCTCCTGTGGACTTCCCTCAAGGCATGCACCGAGAGTTGCCACAAAAGCTCAACAAATCTGCATAAATGATAAGATATCTGTTAGACCTATTTTTCAAAAAGTAAGAACTAGATTTACGACTTCTAGTCACATTCTTGATATTGTACATAATACCTTGGAGATCTGTGCATATAGCATAATATGACAGAATCTGATCAAGGTACTAAAAAAGTTAAGCTATTCAGCATTAGCAATCGAACTTGGTTTAAAGCGAGGCCCAGTTTCCCAAGGTACATGATAAGCAGTGTTTAAAAAAAAGCAGATGAACTAAGCGAGAGGTTGGGCACCACCTAGGGCCTAGGCGTTCCTAGGCATTTGTACTTTTGACTAATATAAATATAAAAATATAGAGAAAATAAGGAAAACATTATATATGACCGCATAATTATTCAAAAAAAGAGAGGAAAAACTGCTTAATTAGCAGCTTTTTTTAACACTGGCATTGAGATTTATGCACATCGTCAAATCTCATGGGCTAATTCCAGACCAGACAGCATTACCGACCAATGAAATCCACAGATTTTGTCTAATTAGCCAAAAATATGAATTGCCTAGAAATTCTGTTCCCTAGGCCCTAGAATATGTGGGAGCTTTCAACACTGGGTACGCCCTTAGCCAAACCAGTATTATAAGAACCCAAATCTTTATCAAGCTGTGGGATAGATACAACGCAAAATGCACTTGGGCTCAGTTTCACACGGCAATGAGAACATGTAGTAAAACCTCTCTATCTTTAACCATAGAAACATGAAGGATAGCTAGACATACAACTATTCTGTTTGCTGTGTTAAACATTTCATAACAAAATTCTTGCAAGTTCTAAATTTTAAAATTGGTGGACGTGCTTGCACTAACCTAAGCAAGCTACATTGCACTCTAACGCAAGCATCATGGCCCTTAAGAGTATACCCTAACTCAGCAACACGAAATGCAATTATGTGCACTACTGGTGCACTGACCTCGGCCCGCAGCACGTGGCGAGAGACGAGACCCTGGAGTTGCTCCGTGGCAGCGCACCCTGCTGCTCGAGCTCGCTGATAATGCCTTGGACGATCTAAGCAACCGACCAAGGTTAAACCGCTGCTGAACCCAATTGACTGAAAAAAGGAATGAAAAGGCAGCGTTTCACCTTCCTGAACTCCCTGGACTGGGCAGAATCAAAAATTGGCCAGACCTTGTCGAAGTCCTGCACTAAGGAGAATCATGCGAAAACGAATATCAGGGAAACCCTAGATATCCTCAGAGACACGAGGGGAGGAAAGAAAGCAACAATTAGCGAAGAAAAAAAGAAGGGAGAGGATTGTGGGCGCGCCTTGGCGGACTGGGCGGGGCCGCGGAGGGAGGAGAGGAGGAAGTAGAGGAGCTGCTCGCCGAGGCGCGGGTTAGAGTGTCGGAAGAGGCCGACGCGCGGGGCGGTGGCGGGGCCCAGGACGGAGGGATCGAGGCCGAGGAGGAGGCAATTGGTGTACATGGCGCCCTCCAGCTCCGCCTCCCGCTCCTTCTCCCGATCCGTCGTCGCCATGGCCGCTCGCTATCTGCCCGGACGGAGAAAGTCTCGCCTCACGGGGAGGAGTGGCTTGGGCTTGGAGTTGGATCTCGCGCAGCCGGCGCGGAGGTGGGAGGTAGACGGGGGGAGACAAAAACAAACAAGCACAAAAGAAAAAAAATTCGGCCGGCCGGCAAGGTTTATTCAAAACCGGTTGGGTCGGATTTAAGGTCAATCCATTTTTAGTTTAATAAATTCAAAAAAATTTGAAAATTCAAAAAAAATAAAAATCTAAAAACCAGTAAAATCGAGCTGTAAACCAGAAAAACCGCTCAAAACGATTTGATTTTAAATTCAAAAATAATAAACCGAAAAAATCGACCTGTAAACTGGAAAAACTGAGCGATTTTCTTTCCAAACTTTGATTAAAATTTGTCTGTTATTTACTGTAGCGATTTTTAATTTTCACAAAAATCGATTGAAGTAGTGCTGACCGGTTTTTGAGACAAAATGGTTTCCAAAACCATAGGCTCGAGTCGAAATGGACAAGGGCAGTGGGTGCTCCTTTGTTTTCCTTGGTAAAGACGGCAACGCCCCGACATCCGATATGTGTTGGGTTTTTACTCTGCTAGAGTACCGGTATTAGGGAGTTTTTATACCGTGAATTTAATAGGTATGGGTAAAAAAATTTATCCGTCTTTATACCTAATATATATATATATGTATATATATATCTGATATATAAAAAATACATATTTTTATTAGATATAAGTATATAAAATATTATATCATATAGATTATTTTATGTCTTTTATCTAACGGGTCACATTTGATTCAAATTTATATTAGTTTAATTTATTATGTGTCAATAAATTAAATACTTATAGTAAATATATACTATAAATATATATGAAACAACTAATTATAATTTTAGTCGTAGCTTTAATGGGTATCCGAAACTGTAAAATCCCTGTGGTATAGATACGGAAAAAAAATTATCGCATAGTTAAATAAGTATGAGTATGAAAAAGTAAAATTCTAACTGTTGCCATCTCTTTCTAGGTTTTTGGACTTGTTTGTTCGTGTCAGCGGCAATGAGCAGTGGCATTTCAAACTTTTTTTTTAAGGACCCACCAAGAAATCACTGACAAATTTCAAAAAGGAAACGGTCCTTTTAAATGACGAAAATCCAATAAAATACATACAGTATCGACTAATGCTGTAAACATTTCTAGATTAAATATGAAGGCCTGTTTGTTTTTCAAGCAGATTATATAGATTATAATCTAGATTATAACTGATGATTGATAGTTATTTTAAATTAGGTATGGGTAGTGGGTCTTTTGCAGCACCTCATAAGTAGTTTATCAGATTATAATCATCTGAGGTTTGAGATTAAATAAGCTGACAAATAAACTAGTTTGTTTGTTTAAATCTGCACATTATAATCTCTGAATTATATAATTTAGCAGATTATAATGTGGAAAACTTCTAAAAAGTTCAAAGATGCAGCTACGATATCCAGGTTGCAACCAAAGAATGGACTCAATCGAGAACGATGCTTGAAAATCTTCAGGTACTATCTCTTTTCAAAAGTTTCATTCCAAATCCAAAGGGTAACCAAAATGCTCAAAGAACAGAGAGAGATCTCGGGAGCCAATAAAAACCACAAATGAAATAACTGAT
>BCLG01001089.1:43433-60141 GCA_001602295.1 Zoysia matrella | reverse complement strand
CGGGCGCACTCGTGTGCCGTGCCCCGCCGCCCATCGACCGCTCTGTGCCTGCTCTCGTGCCTTTGCTGTCCGTGTTTTTTAAGAAAAAGCATGGACTTTTTAAAAAATCACATTTGAAACAAACCTTCTTTTTTACCGAAGTTCACCACACCAAATATTTGGCATGTCGTAGTTTTTGTTGGCACGTGTTCGTTGCCTGCCACAACTGGGCATGTCACGTTGCGGTAGTACGGAGGTACTAAAGGCACCTTTCTCTTTTTGATTAATTTTAACCATTAATTTTTAAAAATTTGTACCTAGTTTACTATTTTTATATGAAATTCATCAATTTAAATATTTTTGACTAAGTAATTTTTTAGTTTTAATCATCAAATTTGATTAAATAGACAGTCATAATTAACTTTAAAAAATATTGTAACATCCCTCTTCAATTTTTGTTCGTTAGTCGGACGTGTTGTTCGTGGATAGGGCTGCTTTGAATTCGTCCCGACCGGATGGATCAGTCGTCCCTTAGACTACGTTTAGGCGCAATATTTTTAAGGACAGTCTCAATGGTAGTTTTTAGAGGTAGTTTCTATAAGTAATAAATTGTTATTTAGATTTAGTTTCTTTTAATAAATAGTTTTTATGTAGAAAAAAAGTTAATGATCCTTTGCATGTTTATAAAGAGTTGTTTGATCAGTTGTCGCTGAGAGAACACTCCGAGAGCATAGATCCGATGCTGTAGCTGCAGTGAGGTCCTTGCTTCGTTGATTCATGCACAAATTGGCGGTGTTCAGATGATCTCCTTCAAGCCATACAACATTTGAAGCAGCTAGCTTCACCTTCCTGTTTTGCAACTTTCTGTATCAAAATGAAATGATCGAATTTTGCATCAATGTAGAACTTCGATGAGTTTGCAAACATGTTTCAGCTCCTCTCCTCCAGAATTGGACACCAGCTATCAGCCGTATATGCACACCAACTTTATAGTTCATCTCGTGAAAACGCGGAGGCGGAGGCCGGTGCGCATCCGCGCTCGTGGTGGGGAGCCGGGATAGCGCGGGCACCGAGGGAGGCGAGCCGCACGGTGGAGAGAGATGCTCGGCGCGGCAGAGCGTGACGCGGATTGCGCGGCGGAGCGCTCGCCCGCGCGTGCTCGGGAGGCGGGACGGCGCGGGCAGGGAGGGACGCGCGCGAACGCGAACAGGGACGGAGGTGGCACCGCGCGGGCAGGGAACGAGGGAGGTGGAACGGGCGGCGGAGGGCGGCGCTCGCCCGCGCGAGTGGTGGCGAGGCGGGACGGCGCGGGCAGGGAACGAGGCAGACCGCACAGTAGAAGAGTGACCAGAGCGCGGGCGGGCAAGGGAGGGAGGCGCCCCGCGTGGGAAAGGGATGGCGCGAAGGCGGGAAAGGGAGGGCGCGGCACGGTAGAAGAGCGGCAGCGTACGGGATCCGGCCCTTCGCCATGGAAACGACGCCGTTTCTTCCCAACGGTGTTTCGACCATTTCTTCGCTCTTTCATACTAGCAAGAACACCGTTTCTAGATGAAGAAACCATTTCTTCTTTTTATGCCCTCTTTTTTCTTTAATTATGTTGCTGCATAGGCAAATTGCTGATGTGTCATACTAATTAACGAGGATAAAAACTGCTTATGTGATACTATTGAGACTGCCCTAAGCCATCCAACTACTTGCGATTTTCAGATCGATTTCATGGTGACTAGAGTCTGCTACGACGATCAGACCGACTAATTATGATTAGTTACAATTAGTCCGCGTCGGTCCACGGCGACAAGGTTGGATATATGCATGCGCGCATGTAAACAGCAATTCGGCAGGTCAACGTGGTCCACAGAACGTCTGGACGTGGTTTTCTCGAGCAGCAGCTTCCTTGCACCGTACCTCTCGTCGTCTATACAAGTTGCAATCAATCCCGTCGGGTCGCGGCGCCACCGCGTAATCCTCGAAACTCCGACCACAGGAGGCGCTGTTGCCGGCGAACATTACCCAGGGCCTCCTCCTGTGTGTTGCTGGGGCGACGAGCCACGCTTCGGGTCCGGCCTCCTCCACCTCCACCACCGGCGGTCAACAGGACAACAGCCATCCGCGGCGCCGTCGTGCTCATTTGATTACGGGTACCATCTTATCTCGCGATAGCTTACCTTATTCTTATTATTAGGACTTTAACTTCGTCGAGTAAATGAAAAGTATCCCGGAATTCGAAGATGCCTAAAAATTTACGACTCAGGAGCTTATCCACCAACTTATCATAACCCCCTATTTTGTCTTAAGCACTTTGAGAAAAAGAGATTTATTACAGTGCTTCGTAGAAACAGAAGGCATCTCTCAGCCATTGATTTTGATGTTTAGTATCGATCCATAACTTAAGTATTTTTAGTAGAGATCTCTCTATTTTTTGACCGTTAGATCTAATCTAATGATCAATTATTAATAACTCCAAACACTATAACAAAACCTAGAGACAAAAGCTGCCTCCAAAAATGAATAGTGAGCATAATCTACGAAAACAGGTTTATCTTCAGGGTCATTCTAGAAATAAAAAAGTATAAGCTGCGCATATTACCCAACTTTTTTAAGAGGGCTATAAATTATCTAAAAGAATACGACTCCATCACATAATCTTAGAGTTTATTAAAAGGCCGTTTTGGTCCCTTCATTTTAAAAGAATTAAAATCTACATAAATTTGATATTCCATAACTTTTTTAAGCTCACAAATAAACCTATCTCAAATTCATAGGATTGAAGATGAAAATAGATTATATAGATTATTATGCTATAATTCTATTCTCTAACTTATAGCACATTCTTCAACTCACTTTTCTACAATATAAATGCAACATATAAATATATCCTTTTATGCCTAACAATAAATATACAAATATATTCTATATACAACTATATTAGTTTAATTAATCTATACCTAAATTGTAATTATTAGAATGAATTCAATTTCAAAGATCCAAATGGGCCCTAAAAAAATCATATAAACTAGAGACAAATTTATTTTTCATAATCCAAATCCCTACCAAACTAAGCCTTAAATTATAACTATAGGGATGTATGATACGGCTAGGAACCAGGGACGGAGCCAAGGCTTGATATCGGTGTCAACTAACACTAATAGCTTTCTGTAAATATAGCGTAAAATATTTTTCAAAAATAGATTGTAATGCTACTGACACGGGTAAAAAAAAGGTGTGTTGATCCAGGTGAATTTTGACCCTGGCTTCGCCCCTGCTAGGAACATGCAGAATTCGATTATATAGGAGCCGTATATGTACTCAGTGTTGTCTTTCTAATTGCGTCTGAAATATGGTATTCCTGACAAACTTGCAGTTATTTGATTTGCGTGGCTCACTATTTTGGCTAATGCTCATATATTGAACACTCATTCCTCTAGAAACAGTGCTGAATGTTTGATTCCTTTCATTACACTAAATGTGGCTATAAGAGTATGGAGTTTCCATCCGATACTTTGCCCAACAAAATAACTGCATGTAATACGGGTACAATTCTAATCCAGGAACCACTGTTTCAAGACGGAATATGGAAGAACAAGGTCAACAGCTTCGCTTTCTTTTCAGTAAATTTGCTGGTTCAGTGATGAAAAAGGCAGATAATAGTGACCTTAACATTAGATGCTTCACGGAGAAGGAGATTGAGACTATAACCGAGAACTACAGTACTACGCTTGGGAAAGGGGGTTTCTCTGTAGTATATAAAGGAAGACTTGATGATGGTCGTGCAGTGGCAGTAAAAAAAAATACATATTCACATCAAAGGAAAAGGAATTCACAAAAGAAGTGATCATACAATCCCAATTTAGTCATAAAAATATTGTCAGATTGTTGGGTTGCTGTGTCGAAGCAGATGCACCGATGCTAGTCACTGAGTTTGTCCCTAACGGAAATCTTTCAGAGCTCTTGCATGGCTCGAGTGCACACCAAGTTTCTCTGTCCTTGAACACAGGCTTGCAGATAGCCACAGATGTAGCAGAAGCACTTGTATACATGCACACCTCTCAGAGCCATCCGATCCTTCATGGTGACATCAAGCCTGACAACATATTTCTTGATAATAATTATGTGCCAAAACTATCAGGCTTTGGGATATCAAGATTGCTTTCCATGAACTCGGACGAGCATACAGGGTTTGTTATAGGGAGTATGGGCTATGTGGACCCAGTGTTTTGTCAGACTGGGCGCCTAACCATAAAAAGTGATGTCTACAGTTATGGAGTTGTTCTTCTAGAGCTCATCACTAGAAAAAAGGCGATTGATGATAACAATAATTTTCTTGCTAAATCTTTCACTCACATCAATACAAAATTTAGTAGACGCGAAGTTTTGGATGTAGATATTGTAACTGCTGAGAATATGGAGATTCTTGATGGCATGGTTAATCTCGCCCTGAAGTGTGTAAGGTTTGAACTAGAAGAAAGACCAGACATGAGAGATGTCTCTGAATGCCTCCGGAAGCTTAAAAGAACTCAAGAGAAATATCTTAAAAGAACTCAAGAGGAATATCCTGAAGGGTTGATTTCTTCTTTGCAAAAATCTGGCTTTAAAAGATTTATAACCACAAAGAGGATAAATGAGATGACAGACAACTTCAAGAGTATTCCAACTGAATGCTTTGTGGGCAAAATTTACAGAGGGAAGTCGAGAAAAATATCTTTAGCGATAATAAAGATGTCTCTTGAAGTCCTGAGTGGAGTTTCTAAGGAATGTTCCCGCCAGATGATATTGCATTCAAAAATTAACCACGAAAATGTCATCAAGTTCGAAGGCTGCTGCCTAGAGATTGGTGCTCCAGTACTAGTTTACGAGAGTGCTAACGCGAGCCTGCATGATGTTCTTTTTGGTGATGGTAGGAACAACTGGATCATTAACTCTGAAGAACGTCTCCGTATTGCAATTTCAATCGCCCGCGGTCTTGGTTACCTGCATTCACTTGGCATCGTTCATGGAGATGTAAGAACTGCTAACGTGCTTGTTGTGAACAAAATTCCCCAGAAAGGACTGCTTCGTAATGTCCGAATAAAAGTTTCAGGTATTGGAGCTTCTGCATATCTTGCTGTGAGCAAGCAGGCTGCAGAGGAAAGAATTACTGCAGAGAGGAACAATGGATATATGGACCCAATATTTGTTAAAAGGGGAGTTTTGAGCATGGTGGCCGATGTCTACAGCTTGGGGGTCATTCTACTAGAACTTTTCACAGGAGAGATGATGTCTAATCGTATAAGAAATTCTCGCCCTGAGGAACTCTGGGAGGTAGCAGCTTGCCATCATATTGAAGGGACTCGAAACATAATACTTCGGTGCATGGATCCAGACATAAGTAGGCGGCCAACACTTATGGAGGCGATCAGTCTGTTTCGGTGCGAACAAGGTCGTCTCTCGGGTTCTGATCGTATCGACGGTTTTTTTTTGCCATGACAATTGTGCGGCAAGAATGGATAGATAAATTAAATGTTAGTAATAAAATATGAGTCAGCCTGGTATTTTTTTCTTTTGCAATGACAATTGTGCACACACATTTATATTCATAAAATTGTCTAATGTTTAATTTGTACTATAATGTTGCTCCCTTTGATGTTTTATTGACAATTTCAAATTTTAGTTAAACATGTTTGCTGTCTTATGCTGACGATATTTCTGGGCCTAGAATCCAAAATTAAAGAGGAGCCAATCTCATAATGTTGATGAGGTTGTTCAGTCTAGTCCCGATGAGGGACTTTATTGAGATCTGTCTATTCAAGAAGTGACTTCGATGAAATGGTATTATCAACTTGGGCTTCGCTAAAATAGCATTTTCAATATTGATAAACTGTTTTTATAGCAATAGACATTGTTGTTGCTCTGTTTTAACTTCTTTTTTATCTGCCAACCACACGAATGGATCAAGCTACCCTAATATCAATTTTTATTGCTATGATACGTGCTGCGTTTGAAAATATTATACTAGACTATTTTTTTGCAAAAAAAAATCCTATGCGTATTTTTATTTTGGTATTTTTGGTGGTATCGCTGTCATGACAATGGCTCTGAAGATCTACTCAATCCATTTCAAATCAAATATCACATTTAATTTGGAACGAAGGAAATACATGATTCTCTGTCCTATGTACAATATGTTCAGTAGGATATACAGGCGCAATGTCTTAGGTTCGATCTTTGCCAATCGTGAATCAAAAGAAAATTACAACATCTCCAGCAATCCCCAATCTTTGAAAGCTATCAACACAAAAGATGGAGGTCCATCGCTAATTCCATCTCCAATTGATAAAATAAAAGAGACCCCTGCTCACCGTCATCCTCACCTCTGCTTGGCCTCGACGCGCTGCCGTCCTCACCGGAGGAGGGAGGATAAGATGTCGGCGCCAAGGAAGGCCTCTGCGCAGCCTAGAGTTCACCGTGGCCGCACTTTCACCTTGCCTAGATTTTTTATTTTTTTTCTATTTCTTATACAACCAGTTTCTTTTCCTTTTTATATTTTCTACTTTTATTTTTTCTTAATCTTTCATTTCTTTTTCTTTTAATTCTTTTATTTTTACGCTACATTAGTACCGAGAAAAGCAAATACTAGAGGGAAATGGAGATTTCTGAATTGAAATTGCGAGACATTTCACCTCATACTACATTTAAGCTTAAAAAACCGCGACAATACCAATTTTAACAGCACAGAAAACTGGATTGGCTAAACAAGAAAAACGATTGGTTTTTGTTTTGCTACAGTAACAGTATTGGTTTTTAGCTAAACTAATCATCTAATAATACTGGGCTGAAAACTTTTAAAAAACTGGCCGGTTTCTACACTAGTGTTTTCTTCGATCTGAAGGAAGGGAAGAGAGCAGAGTGCTGCCTTGGAAGGGACCGTCACAAGCTGTACTGTGTCCTTTTTGAAGGAGAGTTGGAACTCCAGGCTCGGGCGCTGCACCCTGCACAAGGATATTCTGTTACGGAGCAGTAACAGAACTTTTTTTTTTTGCACATTTTGGACCGCATCACTGAATGAATGCCTTTAAGGCATTTTCATTTTAGGATGGAACGGTTTGGGAACAAGTTAGAATGAGTGGGATTGGTCAGTCTTGTTTCAAAAGATAATCAATCACTGTTCTTGGTCCGTAACAAAACTGTACTACGTACCAAATGTTAGAATAAAATTTACTGGTGGGGACATCGTGACACAAGTTTGATTAGAGAAGCCGTATATTCGTGATGAAAAAAATAATAGTGGGATTAAAAAAGTCATGGATTCAATCGTTTGCATGTTTTAAGTGATACACATAGAACCACTCAATAATGACTTGAGAAATAAATACGGTTTAGAAATGATTATGCTTGCTGGACTACTACTAAGAGAAGAAAAGAAAAAAAAGGAGATGAAAATTCTAAATTGAAATATTGAGATATGTCAACCTAGACAACATGTTTTCACTGGATTAAGATCCTCTGAGATAATATATGGGCTAGTGATATGTGGAACTGACCTCACATGTTAGTACCACATGCATTGTTGCAGAGAGGATCGGCATCCGTTTTCACCGAATACTGTACAATGAACTGCACGTGTGTGGCGTGCAGAGGATCTACTACATCCGTTTTCACCGGATGACTAGCGTGAACTTCACGTGTGTGACTTCACTGCTGATGCATGCAATTAGTCAGATGACCCGACGCCGTGCCTTGGAAGCC
Source organism: Zoysia matrella (assembly GCA_001602295.1). NCBI lineage: Eukaryota > Viridiplantae > Streptophyta > Magnoliopsida > Poales > Poaceae > Zoysia > Zoysia matrella. Next base: position 52,440 of record BCLG01001089.1, on the reverse strand, counting down.
ATTCATCCTAAAATAATTGATATTTTTATTTAAAAATCAATATTTAGTTATTCATTTTATTAAATAAATGTATAAAAATATAAAATAAATAAATTATGTTTATAGCATTTTTAATGATAAAACTTTTCATAATAAAATAAATATTTTATAATTTTTTAATAAGAGAAATGTTTAATCGTTAATGTCTAAAAGTCTCGGAGAACACTTATTATGAGATAGATGAAATATTTTTTAAATAATTTTACCTAAACCATCACTTTAACAATATTTTTTTACTATACTAGCACCTTTAATTAACAACACACATGCTATTAATTAGTTTGATGATATAAATGAAAATTACGCTCAAAGTGATGATATAGATATAAATAGTCGAGGTTGCACGTGTACCAGATCGGCAGGCTCGCTTGACCCGCGCCCGAGGTGGTTCTGTCGTTTACTCGTTTATCTTGATTGGTTGTTGGTTAAGTATACTCTTCCGTTTTAAAAATGAAGTTGTTTCAGACAAGTGGACAATGATGAGATCTACAAAGCATAAATTTAATTTTTATTTTTTATAAAAACATTTATTAAAATATGACATATGTATATTTTTATAAAAGTATTATTTAAGACATCTAATCATATAATTTTTATATTTTTAAAATTAGTAAAATAATAAAAAAATTGTAATTGATATTTCTAATTTTAATTAAGCCAATGTTCAAAGCAACTTCCTTTTTAAACTGGAAGAGTATTTGCTTCCGGTCCACATTTTATCACACTGTAAGTTGACATGCCATTTTTTTTTTTACTATCATTGTTTGCTTCGCTATCTCATGCTCCATCAACATTCAGTGCACATGTACTATTCGTTGTTTGCTGTTGGTAATCAATTAATTTGATACATGCTATTACAATTTTGTAAAATTTAAAATATTTTATTCGAGCCAACGTGTCATTTATTTGCAGAACTTTATCTGAGACATCGATAATATATTTTAAACTTTACAAAATTACAGTGACATAAATCTAATTTACCAAAAAAAAAATCAGTTCGTTTGAATGCGCGTCCTGAACGGAATAAGCTATCACAATCACATACTTAACCTAGCAAGTCAACGCAATCCCGCGGGGACGGGTCACAGGCTCGCAGCCGCGTAGTCCTCACTAGGCCATCAGCTCCTCCAGCAACTGGCGGTGCCATTGCCGACGTTCATTTACTCAGGGTTACGAGCCAGGCTCCTCCTCCTGTCTGCTGGGGAGACGAGCCACGCCTCCTTTCTCCTCTTCCACCTCCATCACCGATTCACCGACGGTCAAGAGCCAACCGCGGTGCTATCGTGCTCATCTGGTTACAGGTACATGATGGATTCTAGGGATCGTCTAGGAGTAACATTCGAGAGTCCGGTGAGGGGAACGAGGTTTTTACCTTCAGACCTCGTGGTAGCAGAGGATGAACCGGCTGCTGCCATCCTCGCTCCTTTGTTGGTCTGCATTAGGCAGCGACGTTCAATGGAGAAGAGCGGGACCTTCGTGTCGGCGATGAGGTGCAGGAGGCGGCCTGGTGTTCGGTGATGAGCGGAGGCGGCCTGGTGGCGTATTCCGTCGCTAGCAACGCCCCTTGTAGATCGGTCTAGGGTTTTGTCGGTGAAGCTTGTAACGGCACAATAAATTTCGATGTTTGTAGCCTTGACCCTCTACTTCTATTTATTGTGACGCTGTGCGATAGGAGCCCATCAGCCATATGAGCTGGGCGCCCCGATCAAGGCGCTGCTTAAGGGCCCATTTGGCCGTTGGCCCAAATGGTTAGCGATTAATCTAACATTCTTCTCTTTGATCTCAACTTATACTTTATCTTTAAATACTTTTAACTTTACTTATTCTATCACAGATTAGTGTATATAACATGTCTCATCATCACAGTTAATCGCCGATAGATTCAACAGCTACAATACACCTCTCTGTTTTAAAATAGTTACTTACTTAGTCTTTTGTGCCATTTTTAGTTCATAAATTATAGGCTTTCCCTTAAACCTATGCCAGCTACATGTTCTCTGAATACGTTAGATGGCAAGCTTTTAGTAAGCAGATCCGCTAACATCTTTGCAGTACTTATATGCTAAAGACTTATAATGTGATCTCGAACTTTATCTTTCAAAACATAATACTTTATGTCAATGTGTTTGGCAGCACCACTTGGCTTATTGTTGTGGGTATTCGATACTGCGAGTTCATTATCACAGTACAACTTAAGTCGTCTATAGATGTCGTCAACCACTTTTAAACCGGGTATGAACCTTTTTAGTCAATTCACCTGCCATATAGTCTCATAACATGCTACAAACTCTGCATATACATTGTGGACGATATAGTGACGGTTTGCTTTGAGTTTTTTCACGATATAGCTCCTCCAGCGCGAGTGAACACATATCTGGATATCGACTTTCTATCATCTCCCGCATAATCAAAATCTGTAAACCCCACTATATGGAGTGAATCTGATCTTCTGTATGTCATCATGAGCCCTTTTGTTTCTTGTAAATAACGCACGACTTTCTTTACTAATTTTCAATGCTCTATTCTAGGATTGCTCTAAAATCTGTCAAGTAACCCGGTAATAAATGCTAAGTCAGGGCGCGTACACACTTGAGCATACTGTAAGCTTTCGACAACTAAAGCATATGGAACTGATTTTATTTGATCGATCTCGTACTGGTTCCTGAGGCATATAAAATCATCATATCTGTCGCTCTTGACTATAGGTGCAGGTGAATGACTACATTTATGCATACTAAATTTCTTTAAGGCTTTCTCTATGTATGCCTTTTGTGACAGTCTCAATACTTCTTTATTTCTATCTCGGTGAATTTTGATCCCTAGAACGAACAAAGCTTCACCAAGATATTTCATATCAAAGTTTGAAGATAAAATTTTCTTTGTCTCTAGTAGCAGATTGACATCACTACTAGCCAGTAGGATATCATCCACATACAGGATTAGAAAGATAAACTTTCTATCTTTAAACTTTGCATAAACACAGTTATCCTCTATATTTTCTTTAAACCTATATTTTCTTATTGTACTATCAAACTTCAAGTATCACTGTCTTGAAGCTTGCTTAAACTCATAAAGCGATTTCTTTAGACGGCATCCCATTTTTTTTATTTTTTTTCACGACAAAACCTTTTGGTTGTGCCATGTAAATATTTTTTTTCTAAATCTCCATTGAGGAATGTCGTTTTTACATCCATCTGATATAACTCTAAATCATAATGTGCTACTAATACTATTATGATTCTGAAGGAATCTTTACATAAGACTAGGAAAAAAGTCCCATTGTAATCAATTTTTTCTCTCTGCGTAAAGTCTTTTGCCACAAGTCGTGTTTTATATCTTTCTACATTCGCTTGAGAGTCGAGTTTTGTCTTGTAGACCCATTTACAGTCTACTGTTTTGTCTCCTTTAGGAATTACTTCTAAATCTCAGATTTTATTAGCCTTCATAGACTTCATTTTTTTTTCATGGCCTCAAGCCAATTTGAAGAATTTTCGCTTCTCATGGCTTCTTCAAATGAGGCGGGATCATCCTCTATTTGAAATTCCTCTGTTTGATAAATTTCATAGTCATCAAGAATAGCTGATCTTCTTACTCTTTGAGACCTCCTCGGGGCCTCTTCATTTTGCACATTTTTTGTTTGAGCCTGTTTGTGCTCCCTCTCACCTGTGACAATGGGTTCTGTAGGATCCTGAAGAACAGTTTCCTCATTCTCATTCATTGTTGTCACAGGAGGAACAATAATAGGTGCTGGCACCACAGTGTTTTGCACTATCGATGCAGCGACAGCAGGTAGTGTGAAGAATGACTCTTAAATCATCGGAGTGGGCGCATACGCCCGCTTCTCTTCAAAGTCAATCTCTCGAGCTACCATGCTCCCCTTCACCATCTCATCCTCTAATAAGACAGCGTGTCTCGTTTCTACAAACTTTGTATATCTATCTGAACAGTAGAAATAAAAACTTTTTGACTTTTCTGGGTAGCCAATGAAATGGCAACTCACTGTTCTGGGATCAAGCTTCTCAAGGTTTTGGTTAAATACTTTAGCCTCAGCAGGACTCTCTCACACACGTAAGTGGTTTAGCGACGGAAATCTTCTTGTCCACAACTCATACGGTGTTTTGAGCACCGATTTACTGGTTACTTCGTTGAGAATATGAATGGCGATTTTTAACGCTTCCATCCACAAACTCAATGGCAGTGTGGAATAGCTCATCATGCTTCGCACCATATCCATCAGGGTACGATTGCGTCTTTCAGCTACTCTATTTTGCTGAGATTCGCTTGGTGTAAAATACTGGGCTACTATGTTATTTTTCTGTAAAACCATACAAAAGGTTCAGAAACTTGTTCATATGGAGTATGTCGACCGTAATACTTTCCCCACGGTGGGATCGGACTATCTTAATTTTTAAATCGTGTTGGTTTTCAACTTCAGCCTTAAATATCTTAAATTTATCTGAGGCTTTATTTCTCTCTTTGATTGGATAAATATAGTCATATCGGGAGTAATTATCCGTGAATGTTATGAACGAGTCATAACACAGGAAAAAGACCATAAATGTCTGTGTGAATAATTTGTAAAATTCTAGTGCTTCTTTTGTCATCTTTCTTAATTTTCTTTACATATTTTTTATGTATTCTCTGCATTGTTCTAAGTCCGAAAACTCTAATGAAGGAAAAATATCATTCTTAACTAGTATTTATATTCTTCCCCTCGAAATATAGCATAAACGACAGTGCCATAATTTTGACGACGCATCTAGAGTTCTTTTTTTTTTTCCTATTTACATTCGTAGACGAAGATTCATTAACTTTTTCGCACGCAACGTTCCCATTATCGCATACGACATTCACATCATCTTGTAGTGATAACAAGTAAAGCTCATTTTGTAAAATGGCAAGACCAACATATTCTTTATTAAATATAATTTCACACTTGCCATTTTCAAAATGACAATCATAGCCATCATTGTCGAAACATGAAACACAATTAAATTCCTCTGTAAAAAGGAAAAATAAAGAATATCTCTAAGTAAAAAAATGAAGCTATCAGCTAATTTTAATAAAAGATCACCAACGGCTTCAACTTCAGGTTGGACTCTATTTGCAACTTTAATGTATCTTTCTCTTCTTCGCGTAGTCTTCGTCAAACAGAATCTCTGTAAAGAATTAGCAACATAAACAGTTGCTTCTGAGTCAATCCACCAAGTAAATTTTGAATATTGCACATACAGAGATTCATTTATAAAGGTAATAATGTTCTCACCTTTTTTTTGCCATGATCAGCTTTAAGTAGACGAGACAATTCTTTTTATAGTGTCCCGTCTTCCTGCAGTGAAGACACTAGTCCTTATTTACTGCAAACTTGTTCTGTTGAGGGTGATGGACATGGGCTTTTTTTTTGTTCTTTAAGAAGGAGTTACTGTTAAAGTTCTTTTTTTTATTATACTTTACATAGTTGATAGAACCACCATGTGAAGTTTTAATTATGTCCTCCTATTGCACACACATAGCTATGCACTTTTTTAATTCCATGTCTCTGTTTGCATGTTGTAGTTGACAACAAAGTTGTCAAACTCTTTTGGCAAAGAAGCAAAAATCAAATGAATAAGAAGCTTATCCTTAAGACCCAGATTCATTGGTTTAAGCTTAAATGTCATGTTGCTCATCTTTAGTATGTGCTCTCTTATGCCACCGTTACCACCAGAGTACCTTTTTGTCACAAGCTGCTTAATCACTTGTGTAGTATAAATCTTTGAAGAGTCGGTAAACTGACTTTTTATTCTTTCAAGATACTTTGTAACAGTGTCACACTTTGAGATTGAGCCCACAATTACAGTCTCAATCGTGTTCTTTATCACAGCCATACATTTCTTGTTGGCTGTGGTCCATTTCTTATGCTAGAGGTCATAAGACATCTTTAAAGGAGCATAGTCACTCTGTTTGGTCTTCCAAGCAGCATCAACCTCATTTTCTTTTCTCACTGGTGCTTCAGACTCAGTGGGACATGCTGTAGTGAGGACTCAGTCCACCTCAGCCAAGATAAACGTTAAGTATATCTTTTTTTTCACTCTCTATAGTTGTCACCTTTGAGAGTGAGGATCTCTTTGATACAACTCATCAAGTTGTATCCGCCTAAAAAATAAATCAAATAGAGTGAGAACATTACACTAAGATTATATGCCTTATTTTTAATGTTGGTAAAAAATATGACATACAATTTTATCTTATACATTAAATCTACATCACCGTTAGGCAGAAATAAAAATAATGCATAAAATCATCAATTAAAAATTATAATACTGTTATTATCAACGTTGGTCAGAAAATAACAATATCGTAATTATCTAAAATTTATCTAGTTTTTCAAAATTAAATTCTTTCGTTGGTTCAAATTTAATAATAAAAATTATATCTTTAAATACGCAGCAGAAAAAAAATTCTCTTCTTTCTCTTCAAAGAAGAGAAAGACGTTGGTTTATTGAGTCATAGGACCACTGTACTATCGAGAGGGGTTCAATTTCTATCCTCTTATTCAAAATCTTTTTCATTTGGTTACTATCTCTGAACTTATCCGGTCCCGCGGACTTTTTCGCTAACGGATATGTCCACCCAAGTGCCGGACTCTAGAGAGCTGTCATCTCGGCAAATCTGGACTAGTCCGCTCCTCCGAACTAGTCCGGTAACAGATTTGTCCATTAAGGTTTGTGGACTCCAGAGAAGGAGCACTCCGTGTCATCCGGACTTGTCCGCTGGACGGGCGGACTCCAAAACGGGTACACTAAGGCCTGACCAGACTTGTCCAAGCCATCTGTGGACTCCAGAAGGATGACCTTGTTATCATTGAACTCGACCTTCGGACTTGTTCGGACCTGCGGACTAGTCCGCTTCAGACATTTTTGAAAGGTCATCTTTGATTGATTAAAAAAAATCTTCCCGCTAGGCAACTTTCAAGTTGGCGCGCACGTCTCAGCGCGCACGGCCCAGCGCACGCCGGCCCACTGGTGCGACCCAGCCGCGCCCTTTTCTTCGATGTCTAGGGTTAGGGTTAGGTTACCGAGTCTTTCCTCTGTGGCTCGTCAAGATCTACTTCTAGATCTGACACTTCGATGCCATTGATAGATTCTAGGGATCGTCTAGAAGTAGGATCCGAGAGCTCGGTGAGGGGAACGAGGTTCTTTATCTTTAGATCCCGTGATAGTAGAGGATAAACCGGCTGCTACCATCCTCGCTCCTTTGTTGGTCTACACTAGGCAGCGACGTTCGATGGAGAGGAGCGATATCTTCGTGTTGGAGATGAGGTGCAGGAGGCGGTCTGGTGGCGTATTCTATTGCTGGCAGCGCCCCTGTAGATCGGTCTAGGGTTTTGTCGGTAGGGCTTGTGACGACACGACGAACTTCGGTGTTTGTAGCTCGATCTCTCACTTTTATTTATTGTGATGCTGTGCGACAAAAATCTACCAACCATATAGACGGGACGTCTCTGATCAGGGCGCTAGTCAAAGACCTATTTGACCGTTGGGTAAATAGTTAGATATCAATCTAGCCGCGTGATGCTACCACCCTCATTTCCCGCTAGCATACCTTATTGTTAGGAGAAATCACATTTTTTTCTATGTTTTAATACCAACGTAAATTTTTCCGTTAAGAAATTTAGCATTCCATAACACTTTCGGCTTTCCATGCATCCACATCTTCCTCCGTTTTCTTTTTCCTCTTCAAGCGGGTTGGCGACTGGTGGCGGCTCCCCGCGGCGGCAGCGTGCTCCCCGTGGACGGCAGCAACCCCGTATTGCTTGCGGTCTGTCTCCTCCACATGTGGAGTTTGTAATGGCTCCCTGGCCTGCGTCAGCAGGTAGCGGATACAGCTCCACAACGCCGATTGCCGCTATGTCGGCGCGCGCAACGGTATCGAGTCGGCTAGGGGCGGTGTGCGATTAACCACTTCATTTGCGAGGAGATCCTGTTGGAGACGACCCTGTACGCTCTGGAGCTCGATCCAGTGCCAAGATCGTCTTGTCCCTGAATTGTGAGCCTTTGCGAACAGAGGTCTTTGCAACTATGAGCTTTTCTGGCCCTGGTTAGAGGGCTTAAGGTGTTGTCTACTGCCTAGCGAGGGTGATCCAGGTGTACGTGCTTCGCTTCCATCGTCGTCTTCGTTGCCAGCGACTAGAGGAGGAAAAAATTGCGGGCGTGGGGGGCGGCGACGCAGCCTGGGAGGCCATCCCCGTTCCTCTGCTGCAGGATCCGGAGCTCGTACTCGAGCAGCGGCAGCAGCCGCACCTGGACGCCGCAGACTGCCTGCTCAAGCGGCTTAGCAATGGTGGCGGCGCCAGATGCAGTCACAGACTCACAGTGCTAGCCAAGTTGTTTGGAGACACAAAAGAAGACGGTGGATGGATGGAAAATGTTACGGAGTGCTATATTTTTTAACGGAGAAACTTTCATTAGTATTAAAGTGCACAAAAAAATTTTGGTAGTAGATTTTTTAAAAGCGTGATCTTTCAATGCCGAGAATCCAATTTTTCCTTATTCTTATTAGCAGTTTTACTTCATCGAGTAAATGAAAAGTATCTGGAAAATACCTAAAAACCCCTCTGGTAGGAGCTTTTCGAAACATCTTATATAACCCCTACCGAGCATTTTTGTGGCATAAGCACATCGTATAAAAAAAAACCGTCCTAAGCCACATCTGATCTGAAAATGAACAGTTATCATAAGCTTTGAAAACGCAGCTTATCCAGCTTATTCTAAAAAAGAAGGTTATAATCTGGGCATAGGCCTGTTTATAAAATGTTTTGAAGAGTGGAGTACAACTTATCTGAAAAATGCGGCTCCATCATATAATCCAAAGACAAATCTTATTTTTCATAAGCCAAATCCCTGATAAATAAAGCCTTAAACTATAGGGATGTGTGATATAGCTACGAACCTTCATAATTCGATTACATAGGAGTTGTATATGTTCT
>BCLG01001089.1:16063-43423 GCA_001602295.1 Zoysia matrella | reverse complement strand
CTGGGCATAGGCCTGTTTATAAAATGTTTTGAAGAGTGGAGTACAACTTATCTGAAAAATGCGGCTCCATCATATAATCCAAAGACAAATCTTATTTTTCATAAGCCAAATCCCTGATAAATAAAGCCTTAAACTATAGGGATGTGTGATATAGCTACGAACCTTCATAATTCGATTACATAGGAGTTGTATATGTTCTCAGTGCTGTCTTTCTAACTCCGTCTCAGATACCGTTTTACTGAGAAACTTGTGGTCATTTGATTTGATTGGGTCACTATTTGACTAGCACTCATACATTGAACACTCTTCTGTACTCTTACGCTGAACACTTGTGTGAATATCACCAACACTAGTAGGTAGCCAATCAAATAAATATGCTCATCCATCTAGAAACAATGCTGAATGCTTGATTCCTTTTATTACACTGAATTGGCTATAAGAATATGAAGTTTCCATCCGATATTTTGCCCAACAAAAATAACTAGTTGTCTAATCCAGGCACCTCTGTCTCAAGACGAAATATGGAAGCTTCGCTTTCTTTTCAGTAAATTTGCTGGCTCAATAATAGAAAAGGCAGATAATAGTGACCTTAACATTAGATGCTTCACGGAGAAAGAGATTGAGACTATAACAGATAGCTACAGTACTACGCTTGGGAAAGGGGGGTTTCTCTGTTGTGTATAAAGGAAGACTTGATGATGGTCGTGCAGTGGCAGTAAAAAAGTACATATTCACAGCGAAGGAAAAGGAATTCACAAAAGAAGTGATCATAAAATCCCAATTCAGTCATAAAAATTTTGTCAGATTGTTGGGTTGCTGTGTCGAAGCAGATGCACCGATGCTAGTCACTGAGTTTGTCCCTAAAGGAAATCTTTCAGAGCTCTTGCATAGCTCGAGTGCACACCCAGTTCCCCTGTCCTTGAACACACGCTTGCAGATAGCCGCAGATGTAGCAGAAGCACTTGTATACATGCACACTTCTCAGAGCCATCCGATCCTTCATGGTGACGTCAAGCCTGACAACATATTTCTTGATAATAATTAGGTGCCAAAACTATCAGACTTTGGGATATCAAGGATGCTTTCCATAAACTCAGACGAGCATACAGGGTTTGTTATAGGGAGTATGGGCTATGTAGACCCGGTGTTTTGTCAGATTGGGCGCCTAACTACAAAAAGTGATGTCTACAGTTTTGGTGTTGTTCTTCTAGAGCTCGTCACCAGAAAAAAGGCGATTGATGATAACAACAATTTTCTTGCTAAATCTTTTACTCATGTCGATACAAAAGTTAGTAGACGCAAAATTTTGGATGGAGAGATTGTAACTGTTGAGAATATGGAGATTCTTGATGGCATGGTTAATCTTGCACTAAGGTGTGTAAAGTTGAACTAGAAGAAAGGCCAGACATGAGAGATGTCTCTGAATGCCTCCGGGAGCTTAAAAGAACTCAAGAAAAGAAATATCTTAAAGGGTTTATTTCTTCTTTGCAAGAGGCTGGCTTTAAAAGATTCCTAACCACAAAGAGGATCAATGAGATGACAGACAACTTCAAGAGCATTCCAACTGAATGCTTTATGGGCAAGATTTACAGAGGGAAGTCTGAGAAAATGCCATCTGTACCTATAATTAAGATGTGTTTTGATGTTCACAGTGGAGTCTCAGAGGAACTTTCCCACCAGATGCTATTGCATTCGAAAGTTAAGCATGAATATGTTGTCAAGTTCGAGGGTTGCTGCCTAGAGAGTTGGTTTTCCAATACTAGTTTATGAGAGTGCTAATGCGAGTCTGCATGATATTCTTTTTGGTGATGGTAGCAACAACTGGACCACTAAGTCTTTAGAACGTTTCCGTATTGCAGTTTCAATTGCCCGAGGTCTCAAGCACTTGCATTCACTTGGCATCGTTCATGGAGATGTCAGAACTGCCAACGTTCTTGTTATGAACAACATTTCCCACAAAGGATTTTTACATAATGTCCGAATAAAAGTTTCAGGCATTGGAGCTTCTGTGTATCTTTCTGCGGCCAAGCAAGCCGCAGAGGAAAGAATAGTAGCAGAGAGGAATAGTGGATATATGGATCCCATATCTGTTGAAAGGGGAGCTTTGACCATGGAGGCCGATGTTTACAGCTTGGGGTCGTTCTACTAGAACTGTTCACAGGAAAGATGATGTCTAATCGTATAAGAAATTGCTGTGCTGAGGAACTTGGGGGTAAAGCAACTTGCCGTCATATTGAAGAGACTCGAAGCATAACACTTCAGTGCCTAGATCCAGACAGATGTAGCCCGCCAAAGCTTTAATAAGGTGATCAGGCGGCTTGCATGCGACCAAGGTCGTCTCTGGGAGGATCTCTGGGGTCGCATTTTTTGCAATGACAATTGTGCGGCAAGAATGGATAAATAAATTAAATGTTAGTCAGTTAGTAAGAAAATATACGAATCAGCCTGATCTTTGTAAAGGTTTTTTTTTTTTGAAGATTCTCACAAAGTGTTCATGTATTATACTCATAAAATTGTCTAATGTTTGGTTGGTACTATAATGTTGCTGCTCCCTTCGATGTTTTAGTGACAATTTTAAAAATTAGTTAAGCGTGTTTGTTGTCTTATGATGTTCATAATGCGGATGAGGTTGTATAGTCTAGTTCAGAAGTGGGACTTTATTTTATTGTTCTCAAGAGTGTTATGCCATATATATTATTTCGATATTACAATGAAATCCAATGCATATTTTTTTATTTTGATATTTTATAACATTTGGTGGTATGACGATGACTCTAGTCTAATATATCCCTTCATTCAAAATTAAATACTAATTTGAAAGGAGGAAGTGCATGACTTTTTTTTTCTTTTTTCAGCACAGCACATGTATTTCTATTTGCTGCGGCTTACAACATATTTTTTTCTGTTTTCTTTCTTTTTATATACTTTTACTTTATTATGATCATTGTTTTTATTCATTTTTATACTTTTATTTATTATTTTTATATTTAAATTGTAATATTATTACTTTTATATTTATTATTACTAGTCTCAATGCATGTGCTAATGCTACGGCCCAAGAAAATTATTAACTCAAGAAAAGAAATTTATTCAAAAAGATCAGGAAACTGGTAATCAAATAGACCAATATCATTTGGACACAAACATAGTATATATATGCAATGCCCAAATGCTTCAGGGTGTACTTACATCTTGCTGCCAGAGCCCTCAGCCCCACCTATGAACAGGTTGTTTGGAACCAAAGAAAATTTGGCACATCTGATATCAAGGGTACAATGATGTGTTCAAGGCGTACCTACAAGTAATTTATTATCAGGCTCATTACTTCATTAGCTGCTTTGAAAAGAGTTAACATGTCCAGGCACATTTTTGCAACCCATTTTCAGTTCAGATGCATGAGTAGTCTGCATAAAGAGCGAGAGTAGTAGAAGCTTACTGAAGAATCCTGTGGGGCATGAGTAGTTATACCTGCGTGCATATAAAATTAATTTTTACGTAACAGCAAATCAGAGGTCAAATATATAAACAAAATAACAAATATATATAGTAAACTGAAATGTCACCTTTTTAAAACTTGCGGGAATGACAAATTTACACATAACATCTACATGTAGATGAACATAGAAACGACAAATCAATAAAACATTGCATTGGTTCTTCCACAACTTTGTTGCAGTCGACTTGACTGTAATATTCAGAATCTTTATTCTTGTCCCATAGTCCTCGGATGTTTGTGGCCTCACAAAAATATAAGAATAAGCTACTGTCCACTCACGTTGGTGTCTTTGAATTCATTCAAAAGTCACATGCTACTGTCCACTCACGCTGTTGTGTCTAGGATCAACATCCCCAGTTATCTGTAATTACCAGAACAGCTATATAACATTTACCTTTAATTAACAGAACAGCAAAGTGTACAGAAAAAGATGGGACATGAGCTGGATGATTCTATTCTAATGCAACTTCCTATAGCTCATTTTTAGGCTTGGGAACCCAAACATTTCTACAGTTTAAGATTAGGATTTTTGCATGGTTCTCATTCAGAAGAAAATTGTCACTGCATGTTTTTGAATACATAAGTCAAGCTGTTCAAATCTGAAATTATGAAATCCGAGCTCAAAAGGGTAAAGCAATTCAAGTAAACTTTAAACTTGAGAATCTAATTCAAATTTCAAAGTGCGAGTTCAAAATTTTGAAAGGGATCTTGTGAAATAAAATTTTCCTTTGAAAGGTTTTTGCAAACATTTGGATTTTATAAATTTTATAAAAAAATTATTTAAAGTTTAGAAGGTCCAAATGAATTATTTCTTTTAAATGATTTCTTGTATTAAAAAAATTATAGAATAAAATGTATTTCGATTTTGAACTTGTGACAGAAACAAAAGTTGTTCCTTTTGAAATGTTCTACCACTCTGCAAAATTTCAAAATTTATTGAGCTCGGCAAGTCAGTGTTTCGAAGAAAAACATGGAGAGGCGCAGAAAATCAACAAAAATCCGAAAAATTAGAAAACCCCCGCGGGACCCACTGTCAGCCGCCCAGCTCGCCCTTCTTCTACCTCCAGCCGCCAGCACACCTGCCAGGTGCCCCTGCCTGGCTGCCTCACGCCTCCTCGCCTGCATGTGCGACACGAGGCCTCAGACGTGTTCCTTCCGAGTTAAGTCGCATGAGTAATCACATTCCCGGCCGTCGTCCCTCTTCTCTCTCTGTCGTTCCCTGCCAAGCTTCCCTGCCGAGCTCGCCTCCACCGTGCGGCGCCGCCACCAAACAGATCTCCGGCTAGTCTCTTCACAAAATAGGAGCACCAGGATCTGCTCAAGCCTCCCACAACATCAATTTCTCTAGTCCAACAGCAAATTGTATCAATTTCAAAGTTTTCCCCAATTTTGTTTTTCAGAAGCCAACGGCCATCTCCAGCAAAAATCCACTCGGTTCCAGTGAGCATCCTCCGTTCTCCACTTGTGTTAGCTGGATCAACAATTAGCGCACTCCAGGAGTCCATCATTCAAGCAAATCGTTGACCTTTATTGCAGGAATGTGAGTTGTAGCTGTCGTTGTTCCTCGGAGCCGAGGGACCTCATCGCCGGTGACCACCCTCTCCGAGCCATCCTCCGGCCCCATTACTCGACGAGGACCTGCGCCCAGCCCCTCTTTCGCTCTCCACCACCTGAGCCCGCCTCCTCTCCCACCGTGTATGTCGGATTCGAGCTTTTCCCCAAATTTCGAAGTCCTGGAGCTGCCGGCCATTCTCCTCTGAAACCCACGATATTAGGCGAGCTAGGAATCGATTCCTCGGACCCGCAGGTGCTCAAAGGTATGCGGTTCTTATATAAAGTTTTTCCCCTTTGATTCGGTCGAGCTGTTGCCACTAATCGAAGTTTTATCACCGGCGTTCATGGAGACCGCCCCCCCACCCCTCGCGGTGATGACCCTCTCAAGCGAGCTTTGACGCCTTATTCACCCATGCCGATCTTCTCCTCTCGTCGATGAAGCTCCCAGCGGAAACGGCATCCAATTTCGTTGACCGGTTGCAGCATGCGCCCTTGCCGAAGTTCGGCTTCTTCCGCCACTCGCCACCGGCGTTCTCCGGTGAGCAACCAGTCCATCGACCCCCTTCCATGAGTTCCCCATTCCTTGTAGATCGTTTTTGTGCCTTGATAACGGAGCTTGGCTCCTGGGAAGCCGCGACGGCCAACCGCGCCGCCGCACGCCGGTGAGGCCACCATGGCCGGCTACCTGGCTCCAGCCTGGAGGCCGAAGCTCCCGGATCCCTTGTGGCTGAGGGATCCGGTGCAGCCTAACCCCGCGGCAAAATGTGTGGCTGCCCCAATGGGCCGGATCCCTGCGGCCCACTGTGGGGGGCAGGCCCAGTTCGGTTGGGAATTTTTATTATATCGCGAAATGATTTATTTAATTGCTAGAAAATGCTTTCAAGATTGTAAAAGTCATAAAAAATTCATCCTAACTAACTCAGAAAATTGTAAAATAAATTTTTTTAGGATCTTTTCAACTAGAACTATATTTTGAAGCTAACTATTTTTATTTTATGCATGAAATTAATCATTCAGATCACTAATACTTTATCAAGGTATTATCATTATTCTTTGGCATGATAAAATCTTAAAATTTTTACTTTTATGTTTATTTAGTTAAACCCTCTTTTTAAAAAATTTTATGTACTTAATTTTTATCAAAATAATTTTATAAATATTTTATTAGGTTTAAATAGTATTTAAATAATTATAAATCTATTTGATTTTCATAAATCTTAAAAATTTGTCAAGAATTCCTTTATAACCTTTTTCTGATTGTGTGAACAACTCAAATTATATTTTATATTTTTGAAAACCTTTTTAAAGAAGTTTTATAACTAAATTTACTTAGCCATCTTTTAAAAATAAAAAGTTGTCATTGCATGCAACTTTATTTCAAGTCTAAAACGTAGTACAATTCATTCCTTTACATATCATGTTAGGACTGGACCCACCCGAAGGTCTGAAAGAGAGCTTGGAGTTGTTCCTTTGGCAAAGTTAATTGTGAGCAAAGCGGTAAGCTTCGGTGTATTAATACATTTTAAGTTTTTATTTTATCATTGTGTATTGTAAGGTTAATGTGTTGTGCATTAAGTTTTAAAAGTTGTTTGAAAACCTAGAATTATATGATAGGTACCTTATTATTAATGTTGAGTGTTGTTGGTACGGGTAACTCGATGTAGAGTTAGGTTAAGTTTTAGTTCACGGTAGAAGTCGAGTGAAGGGATAGTCACTTACGAGCTATAGAAGTCGAGTGAATGGATAGTCACTTGCGAGCTATAGAAGTCGAGTGAATAGAAAGTCACTCGCGAGAATAATTTGAAACCAGACACGGATAGCGTATAGGAGGGTTTGAGAAGGATGTGCCTTCGCGGTGGTAGCTCTGTCTGTGTTGTTAAGGAATGATTCGAGTGTGGCTCTGTTGAACAAATTTGAACATACCGAATACATATTGAAATTATAGGCCAAAAAACCGATGTAGCTCAATAGACAAACCCTACCTCTCTTTTGGCGAGGAGTGGAGAAACACTTGTGTCTAACTATGGATATGTTTTGAGTGTGATCGCATGGAGTACCATATTCTTGAGAGAGTTACGCTTATCGGACTGACCCTACGGTTGAGCGAAAGGTTGCCACGTACGGCTGCATTCGAGAAGCGCGTATGTGTCGTGTATTTCGGATTTTCTCAGCTGGTGTAAATCAATTATAATCACTGCCCCTCACAGTAACGAGTACCGCTTGTTCAGTGTGTCATGTCATAGCAAAAACAGGAGTAATAATAATAATAATAATGATAACAATAATAATAACAATAATATGAATGGTTTGCTTAGTATAGCAATTGCTTAGCAGCCATGTTTGATATAGTTTTATAGCGCAAATTAAAATTTTATTTTGTAACTTAATTTACCGTTAAAACTTGAATATAAGAATTCACTGTATTACCACTGGTTTTGCAAATGGCCATCTCATGTGAGTCAGCTTTATAATATCTTTAAAGTCAACTGTAGTTGACCACGTTGACGGGTAAGATTTGCTGAACATTTGAATGCTTAAGGCTTGCTCTCTGTGGTTTTATGTGCAGGTGGTTTCTCTCTCTCTTTTCGACCAACTAGCAGAAGTAATTTCGAAGGTAGCTATGTCCATCGGGAACTCTACTCGCTACGCTGTTGTTTGTATGCTGCTAGATGATACATCGTATAGGCTCGATGACATCTTATGCATAGTCTCTAAAAGACATTAATTTAAGTTATCGCTTTTGCACTTTTAAAAATTTTGGTTTTACAAATTTAAGCAACAGTTTATAGTATATTTTATCGTGCTTGATTTGTACTGTTAATCTTCGTTTCGTGAGGCGGTCAATGAATCGTCTCTTTTGTGAGGCGGTATGTCACAAAAATTAACTAACCCATAAGAAAGAAAAAAATGAGTCATATAGCTTTAGATAGATTTCTAACAATGTTGTTTATAACCTAAATATACATTGCTATTGTGTAACTAATGCAACTATATATTAATAAATTTCCAATCACACTATAAACTTGCAAAAAGATGATGCAAAAAGGCATGGTCTCAGCAAACGTTCCAATCAATGTGCCACACTGTTCATTACCATATATTCTCATATAAAGGAAATATAAGACAAACATAAGAAAGGGAAAAATGTTCAAATATGTCCATTCGGTGATCTCACAATTAAAAAAAAAATTCAGTTTCCCGTATAAATATCCCGTTGCCTGGGCGACGCGCAGGCGTTCCCGACGGCGAAGGCGCGCGACTTAGCCTGGGACCTACCTGGCCCTTCCAGCCAACGCAGGCGTTCCCCACGACCTTCGCGCGCGCGACGCCGAGACGGAGCACGGTCGATGCGCAGGCGCTCCTGACGGCGAAGGCGCAGAAATTTGAACTCACCGGGCCCTTCCCACCGGCAATCGCCTCCGCGCGGCAGATACTGGAAGGCTTGCTGCGTCGGAGGTGGCGGCGGGCAGATATTTCGGATGGGTTAGATTGTGGTCTTGTCTCCTCACAGGGGGATTAGTTTGAGGCAGCAGGTTGTTAGTTTTTTTTTAGGCAGCAGAATTGTTGCGGTTCGTAAAATTAAAGGTAAATGTTATATAACTGTTCTGGTAATTCCGTTTCAAAATATAAATATTTCTATATTTGAATAAAGTCAAAGTATTTTAAATTTTATAAAAAAATATATTTTTATATTAGAAAGTATATAATTTTCTAGATATTATTAGTAAAATTTAAAATACTTTGACTTTATTCAAATATAGAAATACTTATATTTTGAAAACAGAGGTAGTACTGACATTTGATTTTTCTATTATTTTGTTAGATTAAAACCTCAGTTATTTCGTTAAATTCATCTCATCGATCTTTTCGTGTAAGTGCTGTCTGAGTTATTCTTTAAGTTTTCTAAAATTATTCTTTTTTTCTTGAAAGATTAATCTTTAGAAATTCAAAAAATTTCATTCAAGTTTTTAAAGTTTTCTAAAATTATTCCGTTACATTCGTCTCATCGAGCTCTTCGTGTACGTGTCTTTTGAGTTATTTTTAAAGTTTTATAAAGCTATTCTATTATTTTTGAATGGTTAATCTTTGTGAATTAAAAAAATCCGCTCAAGTTTCTAAAGTTTCTCAAAGTTGTCCCACGAGGTTCCTCTCATCGAGCTTTTTGTGTAAGTGTTCTCCGAATTATTTCTAAAGTTTGTCATACTCCATTTGAAATGCAGAAATTTCACGTGAATTTCAGAGAAATTTTGCAGAATTGATTCAATTTTATAGGAAAAAAATACAAAAACAACAAAATTTCCTTCATTCTAAACAGGGCCGTGAAGTTGCTCATCTCATCGAGCTCTCCTAATATACACTTGATGTCTTGTGTTAATATTAAAATATCATAATAAAATATAATTAAATTCAAATTCGAATTACGAGACTAAACTAATAGAATAACTTCATGAAACTTTGAAAATAACTTGAAAGACATCTACACAAAAAGATGGATGAGACAAACCTAATAGAATAAATTTGAGAAACTTTGGAAACTTGAGCGCATTTTCTTAAATTCTCAAAGATTAACTATTCAAAATCGTTTAAAAAGAATAGAACAACTTTAGTAACTTGGGGAATAACTCAAAGGGCATCTACACGAAGAGACCGAGGAGACGAATCTAACGAAATAACTTTGAAAATTTTTGAAAACTTGAAGAATTTTTTTAATTTTCAAAGATTAATCCTTAAAAAAGAATAAAATAATTTTAAAAAATTTTAAAAATAACTCAGAGAGCACCTACACAAAAAGCTCTACAGAACAATTTTAAAAAACTTTAAAAACTTGAGAGAATTTTTTTGAATTTTTAAAGATTAATCGTTAAAAAAATAAAACCAGGAGAAGTCGCATACTGAGAAGATACGACAACTCTGAAGTCGTACGTTGAACGTGCGAGAACTCTGTCCGATGACAGATATCGTATATTCGTCATTCGACTTTACCATTTTCGTATATTCAGCGTGTGATTTTGCTTGCTTCGTACATCCAACATTCGAGAACTTCCTTTTCGCACATTCAACATTCCAATCAGTAATATTATATTTCTGATATTTTCTTTTTTCAAGTATTATATCTGTAAATCCGCGCTGAGGCCGAGTGCGCCAAAAAAAAAAAATTACGGGATGGTTGGTTTGGGTTGGGCCGGGCTCGCTCCACACGTTTGGGCCTGGAAATTTGGATCGTGCCCGGCTCCCCTCCCGGCGTTTTCAGTATTCCAACGTGGAACAATATACTCTTTTCTCTTTTGTGAATGCAAAAATATACATCAACCAAATTTGAAAATTATATGAAAATAGATTACCTTGTGCTAGGGATGTGCTAGCTGCCTACCTTGTCCAAACAAAATGTACCTTTTAGACTTTGATGGATATCTAAGAGTTCCGATACATCATCTTTAGTACCAAAAAAATTAAAAATCATCTACGCTGATGCAGTCGGTCCATCTGCTGGTTTGCAATGAGCATTGTATATCGGCACCGCGTGAATCCATCGAATCCGCCTATGTACTGTCAAGTCAAACAAATCATCATCTACCACACTAGTAATAACTTGGCATTATTCTCAAGCTTTGTGTGTGCGTGACCACTAGATAATTAAAGGAAAGGATTGAGATCATACTCCTTTGTTTTTAAATTGATGTCGTCATTGACTTCAAACATCAAATTTTACTACTCGTCTTATTTAAAATTTTTTAATAAATATCATATATTTTGTTATAATTTGATTCATCATTAGAGTTATTTGAATCACAATTTTAAATTTTACACATTTGAACAAATTTTTTTGAATAAGATGAGTGATCAAAGTTAATGATTGAAGTCAACGGCGACATCAATTTAAGAACGGAGAGAATAAGCTTGAGGATGCAGTGATCTCAGGTTTATTCTCCTAACCATTAATTAAGTTGACATTTTTTTGTGGTCATGTTCATGGGAGGGGCTACGCTGCATTGACGAAAATCAGGTGCACGTGCGTGTTTTTAGCACCTGATTCATGCATGCGTGGAAGCTGAGCAGTGTTTCAGGATCACAGTTTATCACTCTTGCTACAAATCTGACGATGCTGCTATGAAGGAAACTGCTGTCTAATTTCAAGGCACTCGATCGCGAGCCGCGTAAAATGATGTCAGCCGGTTATCTTCAGCGTTGTTGAATCTTATAACTCCGCCTGGTTTCTGGCCAGGCCATGGGAGGTCCGTCCGGCGCTTTGATTTTGGAGGCGCAGCTGTAGCCTGTAGGTGGCGGGCCGGTTGCATCCGTGGACGGAGGAAAGGAGGAAGATGAAAGAGCAGCGTCGTCGTCGGCGATGAAAGGGCTTGGTGCGCTAGGCATATTGGGGACCGGTCTCCTACCGCATGATGCGCGGAGAGATAGCGGGCGGACAGGACACTGCCGGCCGTCCTTTGTTCTCTGTCGCACGCGCGCGTGCTCGCCTTGACAAGCTGCTAATGAACAACCCAACGACGGAGTAGGCAAGGAAGAATGATCCGGCGACGGAATAGGGCCATGTGGTGATCCATACACGCACATGCCCATCCTCCCTTCGTTTCCAAATGTTAGAACTAGCTAGTGTTGTTGGCTTTTCGATCTCAAGTTTCTACCATTTCCTTGAAACTGCATGCATTCCCCTCTGGTGATCGATCGAGCTAATCGTGCAGCCCACGATTACTCGTGCATGCGTATCTCAAGAGTCACGAGTCCCACAAGATCTTACTTGATGGAAAGGAGGCACACAATTAGCGCATCTCAGAAAGACGAAAAGAAACACCAGAAAACTTGAGGGACTAGCGTCATGTCGCCCTCCTGATCAAGGACCGGAAATCTCATCCAAATATCGAATCGATCCAAGTTGCCCGTGCCGATGATTTAAATATCTATGCTTCCTTCAAAATAAAGTATCTTTTGGTTAGGTCAGAAGCAGCCGTCTGCTGGTGCTCCCGAGAGTCCTCCATATGGCGTCTGCCTTTAGTCCATCTGTTATGTCCCAGTGACTACTGTTCGTCGGTTCGTCCTCATTGCATGGGTGCTTGACATCCCACTGGCTTCCTGCACTCGAGCTAATAAAGCGTGGCACGCTGAGATTCGTCTGGCTGCGGTAGGGGATTTGATGTCCATTTCAGCACGCATGCATCTTAATTGGTGTCGTGATCCGAATGGCCATGGACATTGACGTTTCGTATGATCATATTTTTAAGCAACTGCAGAACCTAGAACGGCTTTTGAATAAATGGGAAATGATCAAGTTAAATAAATCTAATTTACTATATCGATGATTCCATGCGGTTCTTTACCTCTGAAAAAGGTAAATTAAGATTTCCACCGAAACATCTAAATCTTTATTTGATCCCGATCAGCGACACACAACGCGTCGATGGATGCATACGCAGATGTTTATGCTCCCGTCGCTTGTGCTTGCGCAATCGATCGATCGATCGATCGATCTGTGCGTCGTCGATCACTGCACTAGCTGCTCATGGCGATGATAATGAGCGCGGCCGCGGGCTGGCGCGTGGCCGGTCTGGCTCACCACGAATCTGCACGCGTCCGTGGGGCATCCTTCCTTTTGTCTTGTGTGTCTTTCTTCCTCTTCAATGACCAGCGGGGTATCCTCATCATTTTCGATCTTGACGAGCCACTCCTTCACTACATATGCACCGTCCATTTGTCGATCCGTACGTTAGGATCGAACTCAGGGTTGTAGTGCTACTATGCTTGATTGGACACGATCGAGACGAAGGAGAGAGCAGATGGTACGTGCATGCACACGCATGTGCGCGCAGACACGATCATGAGGTCCTTGATCGATCGACGCCTCTTGTTGCCGCCGCGCGTGCGCACTCGCCACCAGGTGCCGCCCGCCCGGCTCTGCCTCTCTTCGATCGCTTCCAGAAGGCAGGCATCAATCAGGCATGTGCTAATCATGTTACGTACGTACTAACCTATCACAGACTGCTTGCCAGCGCCGCGAGCAGACGAGTCTCGATCGACGGACGGACGGATCGGGTCGCGCCGAACCCTCCTTTCGTTCCTTCTTCCGATAGCTAGCCAGCCACGCAAAGAAGAAAGAACAGGAACAGCCTTCTCGCCGCCGTTGGCGAGCCTTGAATCCCGTGCCACTCCTTTCCGTTTGCAGGCGGCCCTCGCCGCTCTACGCTGGCCGGGTCCGGCAAGTATTCCATACATACTGGGAATGTGCGTTGCCGTGTTCGTCAGGTGATGCAATACGAGTAGTGTGCACGCGGTTTGCACGGCGCCGGTCAGTGGCCGACGGCTGGACGAGAGGTCGATCGGTCAGTGGTAGCCGCCCAAGAAAGAAGGATATGTATGACACATGATAAGTACTCCATATAGTGCTGCCACGGGAGCTAGCAGCTGCTCTACTACTAAGTATGAATCGAGTGCTGCGTACTTCCTGCTACTACGCGTATAGTACGTAGCTAGGGTTGACAATGGACGATCGATCGATCGATGGATGGAGCCAATATTCTTTTCGGTACTTTGCGATAGAGGTGGTGCCGTATGTGTTTCTTAGCTTTGGAATATGTGCCCCTGCAGTTGACCGGATACTTCTCTCCCTCTCTCTCTCTCTCTCTCTCTCTCTCTCTCTCTCTCTCTCTCTCTCTCTCTCTCTCGCTCGCTCTCGGAGATGGAGCATCGATCGATCGGTCACTCATCGCGAAAAGATGAAGCAGCTCATTGTAGTGCGTAGTACTGTAGGAGTAGCTTCTCTGCGTGACAAGGTTAACCTAGCTACTGGCACCGGACAATTGTGAGCATCTTTGCTCACCGCCACCGTGTTTTGTTGGGGAGAAAAGTCTCAACCCGGGTTAATTGATCAGCTAGATCTGAACTCATCCGATGCAACAAAATATCTCTCTGAATTCTGTTGCTAGCTAAAAGCGACAGGAAAGGGATGGGTATATGTTGATTCATCCCCCTCTCCTGTAAACCCGAAGCACATGAGTCATAATAAGAGAGGTAAATTCTACTATAGACTCAAATGAATATAAGCCATTTATTTACACAGATCTCAAAAAATAAATAGTTCTTTTACGTCTCAGAAGATAAAATCACTAAAATAATTAATAATTATAATAATATTTAAATTGAAAAGAAATCAACGTAAAACAATGCATGCCATAGTTAAGAACTAAATCTTTTAGTTTTGAAAATAAATGCATTTGAAATATTTAGAACGTTTTGGAAACAAGTTATGGAAAGCCACAGGCAAAAGATGCTGATCCCAAAGTGGTTAATTATTGTATCTTACCGTAGCCATTTTGGACAAAAAAACACTTGAAAGGAAAAAGGGTTACAAATTGTTTAAAGAAAAGAATAAATAGTAGAACAGAAAGATATGGTCGATCAGATCGGACCCCGCCCTGCCTGCTGCTGGGCTGGTTAGTCCGGGTGGTTAGAGGGAGACAGAGAGAGAACGGCACCGAGAAAGTCACGCTAGAGCGCATAGAGATAGATGGGGTCCGGCCACCCGGCACGGCCGGTGCTTGGTCCAGCTCCTCTATTTAACCCCCTGTTTGGTGTTTTGTTGAGACCACCACATTCACTCCTCACTCATACAGTAACCCAGAGAGAGAGAGAGAGGCAGAGGGAGGAGTTTAGCTCATTCGTTTCTTCCTCCTCTCGCACTCCTCCCCCTGTTCGAGCCATCACAATCTCATCCTCTTCGTATAGACTCTCCCTCCTCTCTCTCTCTCTCTCTCTCTCTCTCTCTCTCTCTCTCTCTCTCTCTCCTGAGCTCATCCCAGCGAAGGCTCCTTCAGTTCGAGTGTTCAACCGGCTAGCAAGCAAGCAAGCTCGCGACCATGGTTTCGGCCGACACCATCCGCACGGTCATCGGCGTCATCGGTGAGTCGCCGCCGCTGCATATGCATACCACATGATACGCACCACATGATACGCGTACACGCATCATCAGAAACTAACAGTGGCCTGGGGTAGACGATGGATGCCTCATGCATGTGGGGTGATGGTCTGTTTTCGTGCAACCCCTTTCCTCTTCCGTCGCCCCATCCAAGCTGGTTTTCCTAGCTACGAAAGGCTTTACACCATCCACCACATGCGTGTCGTCGTCACAAGCTTTGTTAAATTTTGTCAATGCAAGGCTTTTTTTCCCTTCTCGTCGTCATGCTTATTTACTGCTATTTTGCTCCAATCTCTATTGATATGTTTCGATTTGAGTTTATGTTTTGCAGGCAATGGGACCGCCCTTGTGCTCTTCCTCTCCCCTGTGTAAGAATCTCTTTCCGTCGTTAAAACTTCAACTTAGTGTTCAACAAAATAAATCAGAGAAACGATCGGAACGATTGAGCAAAGAAAGAGAATGCAAAAACTAATTCATCTGAAAAAAAATAACACGCAGGCCTACGTTCTGGCGCATCTGGAAGAAGGGCACGGTGGAGCAGTACTCCCCGATCCCGTACGTGGCGACGCTGCTCAACTGCCTGATGTGGGTGCTGTACGGCCTGCCGGCGGTCCACCCGCACAGCATGCTGGTGATCACCATCAACGGCACCGGCACGGCGATCGAGCTGGCGTACATCGCGCTGTTCCTGCTCTGCTCGGCCGGCGCGACGCGTCGCAGGGTGCTGCTCCTGCTCGCCGCCGAGGCCGCCTTCGTCGCGGCCGTCGCCGCGCTTGTGCTCACCCTCGCGCACTCGCACGAGCGGCGCTCCATGGTCGTCGGCGTCCTCTGCGTCCTCTTCGGTACCGGCATGTACGCCGCGCCGCTCTCCGTCATGGTACGTACGTACGTGACCAAGCTACGTACGACACGTACTACGTAGCTAGGAGTAGTAGCTAGCTACGTGTATGCGTATTTTAATTTTTTAATTGCTGGTTGACCTTCGGGCTAGGTCGCTGCCGCCTGCCCGCATCAGGAGATTCGCTCTTATTTTTTAAGTGACTACTGACCGGCAGGGGCGGAGCCTCATTGAGGCGAAACTGGGCCTCGGCCTCTTGATTTAGAAATTTTCTTTAAGAAATTAGTGCAATGCAATGGTAAAAGGTATAAAATCAAAATAAAAAAAGTGAAGATTGATTGATAGCAGTATATCTGCTTTAAATTTTTTTCTCTCACCTCACTGTTTATAGCTATCAAATTTCTCTCGCTAAAGGTTGAAGAAGCTAGTATAGCAGTCGGCGCCTTCTATTTGATTCACCCTCCGCCACTGCTGACCGGTTACCTCGGTTGGTTGGAATGAGAATACGTACTATATGAAAAGACGAGGGGAATATTTAACTGATGATCATTGAGCATAATTACCTTTGTTGGCAAATAAAATAAGCAAGGATCCCGCACACGTAGGCACGCACAATTTTGTAGTTGTCCTCTGCTTGATTGCTGCTCCTAGCAGCATATCACTGTTTCCTTTTTCCATCTACACTGTTTACCAGCACTGATGTGCTCTGTTCTTACCTTGTGCTGTACTGTACTTTACTACTTGGCGTCAGTGTGACACTGCGACTTAGTAATCCTGTATTAACAATTGCTTCCTGCATATGTTCCGATTTCCACGGAGCAGAAAATGGTGATCCAGACGAAGAGCGTGGAGTACATGCCGCTGTTCCTGTCGCTGGCGTCGCTCGTCAACGGCATTTGCTGGACCGCCTACGCGCTCATCCGCTTCGACCTCTACATCACCGTAAGCCAATCGTTCAACACACCTCTAACTGCTGGGTTTTTTTTTTCTAAATTATGTTATTACGCATTTGAGTTTAGATGTTAACCTACCAAGGCTCGCCGGAACCAAATTTCCATTTACCTAAAAAACATGTTAACCTACCAGTAGTCCGGTCCAAGACCTTTTCCAGGAAGAGAACGAGGGGCAGGGCAGGGGACCCCTTCTCCCTCATTCAGGTCCTGCAGCAGCGTCGTGCTTGCTCGCTCCAAATGGCCATGGCGTCCAAATGGACATGACGCCCATGTGAGCTAGCGCCTGTTACCTCTTGCAGCCAGTGGCAGGTTGCAGGACAGTGTGGCTTGCTCGGGCCGGGAACGGACAGAGCAAGTTGGCCCCGGCGCCCTTGGCTGCTGCTGCAAATACCGTGCAAATGCACGAGGCCGACACGCACGCGTTTGCGTTCGGTCCTGTACCGTCTGGTCGTCTGGGCCAGACCGTGTCCGCGGCTGGCTCTCGCAGAGCCCCGTGACGTTCCTGTTTTGACCTCCACCGCGTCATGCGACCCAGGACGCAGCTCATGGATTGGTCGTCGTGGCCTTCGTTCACGAGCTCTGTGCCCGGGGCCGCAATAATAGGTGGGTGGAGCCGTGTGGCGGCAGGCGTCGCTGTCGCGGCGCCGAATCCGGCTGGAGGGAGGAGATAGCTGGAGGCCGTCTGTGATCGTGGCCGGGGACAGCGACGTCCGCGGACACGCCGGAGGGCGGCGCGTGATCATCCGTAGGCCGACGGCGAAAGGGAACGGCTTGGGCGGTGTCGATCCCAGACGCAGCTTTGAGCTGGTTTCACCGTCCATCCGAGGCAGTAGCCTACGGCTAAAAATTTTTTTGGCTCACCGCCTACGGTCCATGCAGCGCCGTTTTGGCTCACGGGGAGTACGAAGTGGTCAAGACGACGCCGACGGATGGTGGTCCATCCCCCACCACCAGGACCCCGTCGCCGCGCTCGCTCTGCCGTCAATCATGGGTGTGCCTGAATGTACCACAAGCCGTGCACCGAATCCAATCCACTGGTCGACGTTCCCAAGGCGTGCTCAGTCAACTTGATGAACACCGAAAAGCCTGCTGCGCAGCCGTGCATTCGTCCGGATCCGGATCGGCTGGTCCTGCTTGCAGCCATCATCCCATATCATTGATGAGCTAACCGTCCGATCAGGCAACCGGCCAACCGGGCTCCTTGATTTGCGATCCACACCTATCCGATCACCTTATCCTGAAGAACACTATCTCTTCGAATTTATGAACTGGATCGATCGTTTTTTTTTTCTCGGTGTGCTGAAACCTGTTTCTTCCTCTCTGTCGTCTGATCACATCTACTACTGCCTGCAGATCCCGAACGGCCTCGGCGTGCTCTTCGCGGTGGCGCAGCTGGTCCTGTACGCGGTGTACTACAAGTCGACGCAGCGGATCATCGAGGCGCGCAAGCGCAAGGCCGACCAGGTCGCCATGACCGAGGTCGTCGTCGACGGCAAGCCGCCGGCCGCCACCAACGGTGGCCAGTACTGATCGATCGCCGCGAGAAGAACCTACAGTAATTAGCGGCGCCCACCAAAGGGACGCGCGCGTGCACGGTGACACGTTGTCTGCCGCCTAAATTAATCCCTCGATCAGTGGAGCGGAGCGGCATCTCAGCTCAGCTGCGAGTCCTCCTGCTCTTTGTTCACTGCTACTACTACGAGTACTTGGTTTTGATTATTAGCAAGGAAAAAAATGGATCGGAGCAACTGAACTCTGAATGCAATTTGTTATCGTCAGGTGCGGAGTCATTGCAGCCCGGAGAGTTCCTGCCTTTTGTTTTACTAGTAACCTTGAGCATTATGCGCTTCGGACTGTCTGGTCAAGGCGCGACGAGACTAACCACGACACCGTCAAACGTTAGTCGCACTCACGATCCGCAGGTCAAATCCGCGCGAAAACCGGTCATCACCCAGACTGACACCACTCGAGACAGCGATACGATCTCGACCACCACACGCACGAACTGAACGAACTCAAATCGGTTTCAACCGCGACCGCGACGGCGCGAGGCGGAGGCGTCGCGATCGCGCCGGTGACGGCGACGACTAACATGGCGTGATGTCGCCTGGGTGCATCGCCCAGCGCGCCGGGAAAGGGAGACGGAGCCGCAACCGGCCGTGTCGCCGTCGGATGCCTCATGCCCGTGCTTTGCAAGGTGGTGGCGTTCTGTTCGGTTCTGGTCCAACTCGAGCAGGTTTGTTAGCGGACATACTCTCTCTCTCTCTCTCTCTCTCAATTCTTCGATAAGCAAATTAACTGAAAACTTTCGGTGCAATCAGTCTGATTACGAGCCTGGAACGGAGTTTGTGATTGTGGGGGCGCAACGCTGCTTGCGGGATCTTCTTTGTCTGTCGCTCTGATTGTGTCCGGGACAAGGCATGAAGGCAGTAGCGTGTGGACTGGAATGCCAGTGCAGACAAGGGTCCAACATGGGGGCGACGAGATGCGCTCCCTCGCTGAATTTGACGGGAAACGAGTTGTGGGTTTGTTTTTCTGAAATCATTTCGACAGGTAGCAATCGTAGCTTTATCGTGGGTTTTCCAATGTGTGTAAACACAAACAGGTATACTCAAAGTTCGTCGATGACGTGAAAATGTTTTCACACGGATTGGTTTGCAACACGTAGTACTAGCTTTTGTGATATTTTAAACTAATACTCCTATCCATTTATCTTCCTACACCCACTCACGTACTGTGTCGTCCCACCTTCACTGAAAAGCGTTAGAAAAAAAGAGAGGAAAATCTCATCCCATCCAATCGAGATAAAGCGTGGGTGCGAGCCCGGTGTCGTGCCGACCAGGCCGCCTACCACTACCGGCGACGACAAACCAGCAGGCTTGGACGGAGCCAACAGGGCGAGTCCTTGGCCGGCAAGGAAGTCGCGCTAGCTACCTCGATGAACACTTGATCAGCCTACGGAAATCCGTTTTGCAACAACGTGCTTTATTTTGGATGCTCGATGCTCGTGGATCAAACTGGAGAACACTTGATCAGCCTACGGAAATCCGTTTTGCAACAACGTGCTTTATTTTGAATGCTCGATGCTCGTGGATCAAACTGGAGAACAAGCAAGTGTTCTTGACTTGTCATTGGCAGGTTTTGAGAAATCGTTTGAACCGTGAAAACTGGCCGCCGGCGGTTTGACGATTTTCGAAAAAATCGGTTTGAAAATCGGTCAAAATTTAATTTTTAAATTCTGCAGCGGCCGGTGGTTTTTAAAACGGTAAGCCGGATGGTTTTACCGGTTAGTCGGTCAGTTTCGACGGCTAACCGACCGGTTTCTGGGGAAACCGACAAATGATAAACCGGTCGGTTTGGGCGAAAAACCGGACGACAAAATAAAAAATCCAAAAAATATTGTAAAATAAGAAAAAATAGAAAAAGTCTTAAAAAAATTCTGCATGATTTTTTTTAAATTCTTGCAATACATTTACACAATATATACTTCATCAATGGATAATAAAACAAACAATATGACAATATATCCAAACCAATAAAATCCATAGTTTATACATAAAGTTTATACACAAAATTAATATACAAAGTTCATATTTTATATTAGAATTGTATTCTAATCAAAATAATTCCTATCGCACTCATCACTTGACATTATTTGAATTTCTCTAGTGGCGAGTAACTTCGTTTTGAATTCATTTCAAGTTTGACCCGTTCAAGCGAAAGTTTTCTCTCATTGTGAGCGCAACATATGATAAAATTCTGAATTTTGATATTGGTACACTCATGTGGTCGTTGGCTGTGAGCTATGATCACTCAAAGGATAATTGTAGTACTCAAGACTTTGGTTGTAAGAGGTATCACTGTCTGTCCCCTAGTAGTAAGCACCATATTGATGTTGCCTACCCTCCGTTGTGTTTCTCTGTAAGTGCGGAGTGTTATGATCTTGATCTTCTGTAGCATGGGTGAAGTTTATCTCACCTGCAAAAGAAGTTAAAGAAGTTAAGTGTAAAAAAAAGAGTTAAAATTGCTCATATAATGCGAAGATATGATTACCTGTGAAATGATAAGTAGTTATTGGTGGCTGAGAGTCAGGAACCACGTCTGCATCGCCTGGTGTGTCTCTAGAATCTGTTTAGGAGCTGCTGTCATTAGACTACTGGTAAGATGGGCTTCGTCTAGCGTCTACAGAATCTGTGGAGTCATCGCTGCCCACTTTCCTACCTTTCCTTTCCTTTACCTTTACCTTTGACTTTGCTCATAGTCTTTTTTTTTGCACCTGTCTTTTTTCTCTGACGCTGATGCTTCCTCTTTCATGAGTGTCACTCATATTTTGTTCTGTCTATTCAGACATCGTTACAGCACGAAACAACCATAGTAACTGTCTGCTAGCTTCATCAGTGTTCACTAGACAGGATGGCAGAGGAGTTTTACTTTCCGTGTCCTCTTCATCAAGAAGAGGATTAACATTTGATCTTCTATGTTCTATCTAATCTCTAATTAGATTAGAAGAATCATATAAAGATAGCTCTATGAGACGATCAAAGAGATCAGCTTCTGATAGTTTATATGTGAATCTAGTATCCCGCATCCGTATTCTGAGACTGTAGTTGACATACACTAACTTATACAATTTAGCATGAGAGTCTGTTGCGCACCTTTGTGTGGACCAATGCGAATGTACTCTAATTACACTCGCATCCACTAGACGATGCGCAATGCGATACTAGGCGCAAAGCAAGCTTCTGAGGATTTGATGTATCACCACCAAACATGTGCCACCATTGAGCAGGTGAAGTTTTCGCATTCACTGCTATTTTGCTGGCCAACTCAGTGGCGAATGCACCTTGTTTTCTTCTCCAAATTTCTGCCTTTCGCAGGGCCTGAACACACATATCGGTGGGAGCTAGACATGAAAATGCGTCTCGAATATCATGCAATATATTTGCATTGAACCCATATAAATAGTGTGCCCTTGGGTTCAACGCTTCAGCTGCACATATAGCAATAATTAGATACGTAGTAATCATTAATAAAATGCATTAGTGGTTATGTTAGTAACACATTTTACCTGTATTCACAAATATGTCATTACAAATATCATGCATCCGACGATTAATAACCTTCATGTACTTCTCGTACTCTCCATTATCATTGTAGAAAAGAGCTTGATACTCATTTTTTAACAGATGATACTTTATAAAAACTTCACTCAAGTTCAGGGTCTTATCTTGATTAGAAAACCGAAAGAATGCATACAATGGTTGCACGGCATCAAACACATACTTCAGTGTGTCCCACTATGACATGCTAGCTAGGCATAAGTGTGCATATCTTCCCTCATCAGTGTTGGACCATCGATTTTCTAAAAAACTTTAGAAACTTATCCATGCCATGAACTTGTCTCTTCGACGATGCATACTCTCAAAAAACATATAGTTGGTGCCAAAACAGGTGCATTTCATCTCACCAACTCACCACAATAGCATTCATAATTATGAAGTGCGGCTGATTATGATTGTACAACCAACGAGAAGCTCTGCGAGTAGATTCTATTACAGCTTTGTGTTTTGGAAAGTCACTATTAACCTTTAGCAACAAGTTGGTTGTATGTACCCCCACACAGTTGCCAGACAATATGATTGTACTTGTTCCTTACGTGTTTGCACGCTTTGTTTTAGTTTGAACCATTATCAGTACTTATCTGAACAATATGCTCTGTACCAATATCAATGCACACTTTATTCATTTCCTGCAAATAAACATGCCATCAATCAATATGACAGTGGTGCAAATACATTGAATGATCAATACAAGTAACATATAAACATACCTTGAATATGAACTCTGCTGACTAGCTGTTTCTGTAACATCAGAAGATTTATGAAAAAATATAACACCTTTACAATAGATCGTAAAATTTATCAAGCTCATTCCTATAGGTCCAGTCCAAGAGTCGCACATGATAATAACACCGTGCGTTGGACACTCTAGCTTGAATTTTTCAAATTGCTTCTGAATGTCTTTCTCGTTTTGATCAAAGTATGTTCCACTTATTTCCCTTTCAGTTGGGCAAGGAACGCTTTCACCTGCAAACATAATGAATCATGACATAAATATGTGCAAATATTCTATGAACATAATAAAGAAAATGAATGCAGCGTATCCCATCTGTGTGTCTCTTTGATTGCGCTAATAAAGTAAGGATTATCTGCTTTTCTATCCGCAATGGTTTCTGTGTGTAAGAATCTGGATCACGCCTTTTCAATTGCTGACTTTGCTAGCTTGCTCTTTGCCGTCCATGGACCAGTATTTATTCTGGTTTGAACCCGTTCCTTGCTACTTGACTTCTATAACATTGACCTTCTCATCATACCAAACAATCTTCCACTACCTTGAGAGAAAGCACCTGTACCTTGAGAGGAATCACTTGCACTCTAAGAACCACCTGCACCTGACAAACCACCAACACATTGCTTAAACTGACCACCATATATACGCTATCGTTGTCGAAATTTCTCCTCCTCTCTAGATAGCCTCATGGCAGCCTGCAGCTGCTCATCATTCTCCACATTCACATTATCGTTACTTGCAACCCCCTGTTGTCTCAGAGTCTGTCTAGCTCGATTCTTCCTTCGCTCGGTGGTCTTATCAAGCTTCTGACGAAAATAGTCCCGCACCTCAGTAGGAACATGGGCACAACTCACCACATTGCTGCTCCGATATGTCAAATGTTGCTTGAATCTCGTGGCACCACTTCATCTCTTCACGCTCTTGTAATACTTGCAATGGAACTCAGGGTACACATTCTCTCCGTGTTTCGAAACCGAATCCGATTGATCCGCTATATTACATTGAAGAAAACAATGAAAATAATGAAAATAAGCAACTATTTTGTGTAACTATGAACCAAACGACCCAACATTTAAGTAAAAATTTTCCAAACTTTCAAAAAATTTAAATTCAAAAATCGGCCAAACCGATCCAGTCCGGTTTGGCCGGTTTTTGAAACCTTGGTCATTGGGTGATAATTTGGCCGGTTTTTGAAACCTTGGTCATTGGTTGATAATTTTACCGTAGGCTTCAGATCCTCCACCCTATTCCTCACAAAAAGAAATTCCCTCTAGGCTGCTTCAGTGTAAGTTCTACGGCACTATACGCGGAAGTGCATAATGTACGAGGGGTCAGCATCCGCAATACTCCTCGAGCGGATCCAATCAGGGCAGAATGGAACTCCAAAGTCTAGGTTTTGTCCAACTTCAGAGGTCGATTCGACGGTTCAAGCTGCATTCACTGTTAACACAGCACGTTCCAATATAATTATTGGAGGAACTACGATAAAAGTTGTTTTTGGGTGAGTGTTCGGTGTAGTTATGTGATGTGTTGTTGCGTCCTGTTTGTTCCAGGCACGGAACAGTATGCAGATCTGCTTGGATGTGGAAGGGGAATCGCATTCGCTGCAATAACAGTCACCGACGCAACGCAACGTTGATCAGTTCCTTCCAGCTTTAAGGGGTCATGTCAGTGAATCGGTCCGCAAGGGCTTCGTCGCATCACATGCACGCCTGCCTATCCGGATAGCAGAATCGAAGCGACATGTAGCTAGCTCCTGATGCCCCAACGATGTTTTCCTACGGAGTATCTTCTCACTTCATCTGGTTTCAACTTTCGACACGGAGCTTGCTTCAGCTGCTCGATCGTCAGTAGCGGCCACTAGTAGGCCTGCTAACGGTTTGAAACTCAACCCACACCCAACTCAACCCAAAATCTCATAGTAATGTGCCTCCAGTCCAATCTAACCCCAAAAAATCACCTTATCCGCCAAACCAACCCATCTCATTAGTATAGAAATTTCCAAATTATCTCAGAACCCGCATTTACCCATGGGTTTGTCATGGGTTTAGCGCACATGATGCAAATTGCTCGTGGGAGCGGGTGACTGCCTAGCCGCTGCCAGTTGGCTTGCTCCCGTGTTGTATGTGAATTTATTTGCTTTTAATTTTCTAGCCCATAACTTTATCTTTTTTTAAAAAAAACTCAAAATGTCACTTACAGTAAAACGGAGGGAGTATAAAAGAATGTGATGAATTAAAGTGGTGAGGGACTGGTAATAATAAAGTAAAAAAAAAACTAGTAGTAATCTGCAGTGCGTCTGAAGTAAACTGACGGCTGGAGTTGCGTGTGACTCTTAAAGAGCTAAGGCCCGCTTAGCGCCTGTTTGGAATATAAAAAATTTTACAGAAATTTCACAAGATTTTGCAGTAATTATCTTAATTTCACAAGAAAAAAATATAAAAAATGGAATAAATTTTGCGTCCCAAACGGGGACTTACTCCTCTGGTTTTAAATTATTGACACC
Organism: Zoysia matrella; assembly: GCA_001602295.1. Lineage (NCBI taxonomy): Eukaryota > Viridiplantae > Streptophyta > Magnoliopsida > Poales > Poaceae > Zoysia > Zoysia matrella. The sequence goes on along the minus strand of BCLG01001089.1, from coordinate 18,304 downwards.
GTTGACTTCTAATATTTACTTTGACCATTCGTCTTATTCAAAAAATTTGTTCAAATGTGTAATTTTTTGTTATTATTTAATTTATCATTAGTAGACTTTAAATAAGACTAATAATTTTACACATTAGAACATTTGATGTTAAAAGTTAATGGTGTGAATAATTTAAAACCGAAGACAGTACTATAAAATTAAACTGTAAAACTAAGATCCACTTTGGAACGCAGAAATTTAAAAGGAATCATACTGAAATTTCACATAAAACAGTTCAATTTACAGCAAAATTTAGGAAAAATTCTTCTTTGTTCCAAAGAGGTTCTAAAGGGGTTACATCTGTTGTGTGCTTTTAGACCCTATTTGGAACGCGAGAATTTTTCTTATTTTTATGTTTTTTCTGTGAAATTGAACTAATTTTAGTAAAATTTGTTAGATTCTTATAAAATTTAAGCATTTAAATGGAGCCTAACTAGTATGAATCCAACGAAGAAATCAAGTAACGAACAGGGGCCGAGAGCGGCGAGATCGGGTGCAGTTCCAAGCAGCCTCCATGTGAAAATTTGATATTGGAACCCATTCCAACCCGCTGTAAATGTGAACCCAACCCAAACCAATCTGTATTTCATCAACCCTTTCAAAACTAACTCATTTTAAATCCAATTCTAAACTTCTATTTAAACCCAACCCATTTTTAGGCCCTGGTGGCCAGGCCACCGGCGTCGTTCTGTTGTTGTTATTGTTGTTGGAGGGCTCTGTTGTTGCCGCGGCCGACGACGTATTTCGGCCATGGCGAGGTGGTCGGCCTTGCACTCGCGCTCCTGGATGATCGGCTGCGTGGGCAGCTTGTAGTGAAAAAGATGGCGTGCAGGACCAGCTGCGCCGCCACCAGCAGAACGCCCTCGGGACCTGCAGGAGATCGAAGAACCGGAACGTTACTGTCAGCGGAGTAAAGTATTCTTACTTCTAATTCCGGTTCAGCTGATCGACGACCCCGTCCGTGCATGACAGCGTTGTTTATGCCCAAGTGATACCGACGAGCGAAATGTTGGCTGCGTGCTGCATGCCGCCATGGTGGCAATGGCATCGACAAGGGACATGTGAGACGCGGCACGGGTCGGGCTCAATCCTGTTCGTCGCGCCCCGGCTGTTCCGTTTGATTGTCGATAGGCCGGCCGGACGCGTACGTGCGCTCGCCGCCCTCCACCCCGTGCGACGAGGTAGCGTGCCGGCGTCCCTATGGCCGCGGTCAAAGAACATGATGGTCCAGCAGCTGGCCCTGAGTCCCAATGCAATGGCGCCGACGGGGAGCTTGATCTTGGTGCGGCGACAGCGACGGCGCCGCGCGGCCGGAGCTGCGTGTGCGCATCGTCCGTGGTTTGGTCTGGCCCAGAGAGCCCCTGAAAGATGAGGCGAACACGCTCAGACGCGTGTGCAGTCGTTCGTTGCATGAATTTGCAGTGACAACCAACTGCAGCAGCAACCAAATTGGCGATCCATACCCTAACTAGGCAAGTTGAACCTGAACCTGCCACTGAATACTTGGACAGTGTTGGATCAAAGCAAGCACGTGTTAAAAATTGATCTCTATCTATTTTGACCCAACGGTTAATGAGCCCTTGATCTAATCGCGCTCTGATCAGGAGCGTCCAGCACATTATAGCTGATGAGCCCATGTCACCAGCGTCATAATAAATAAATGTGAAGGCCGGCCGAGACTCACGACCTAAGTTCGTTCGTATCGCCGCACCTCACCAACAAAACCCTAAATCCGATCTGTGAGGGGGCGCTGTGCCGACGAAAAGCACCACCGCCGTCACCGCCACGACGACTGCCGTCACCGGAAGATCAACGACGTCGCCGTGACTTCTACGCTACTGCCCTCTTCACCGACCGACGCTGCCCTAACGAAGAGGACCGCACCGACAAAGGGCAGATGACCGGATCATCTTTCTCAACACCGGCGACCAGATCCGAAGGTATTGACCACCTCCGAACCACAGATCTATTACCGACACGAAACTCTTGATCTATACTTCCAGATACTGAGAAAAGATTACAACATTGATATTAGAGCCAGATCTAGAGTGGATCCCGATGAGTATGAAAAAACTCATCGGAACCCTACACGCGATCAAAGATTCAAAAGAAAAATTGTAGCCGTCAGCTACACTGTGGCGGTAGCCCTCGGGCTCCGCAAAAGAACCGAAAAAAGAAAAAAAAGAAAAAAAAAGCAACCGCAAAAGATAA